>JALPQD010000374.1:198782-289106 GCA_023101885.1 Typhlomys cinereus | reverse complement strand
GTCTCTGTGGTCTTCCTCCCGCCCTCAGCACATGGTCCCGTCTCCCCTGTTCTGCCTGGGCTTGGAACTAACAGTTTCATTACACTTTATGTCACAGTGCTCAGATTTTTCTTAGTGGCATAGCACATTCATTGCACTAATACAGTCAATTTGCTAGAAAATGTATCAGGAAAACAAGTAGGTTTCCAGACCCTTTAAGTTGGTATAATAATTGGATTACATAACCACTTCTACTTAAAAAGTAAACGTGGGTCCTGTGAGCTGGCTCGGAGGCTGGGGTGTCTTTGCGCAAACCTGGTGACTTGATTCAGTTCCTAGTTCCTAGTGCAGGAGAGAGCTGGTTTCCGCACATTGTCCTGACTTCCTGTGCTCATGGAGCCCCTGCTTGCTGTCTTTCTCCCTCAGACTCCCAGATAAATTAACAGATAAGACATCAGCATAATTAGCGATGCTCTCCTGAAATTCCTCCCCTCAGGAGGCAGAGGCAGATGGAAGCAGTCCAGCCAGCGTAGTGAGATCTTGTCACAGACCAAACAGAAATGGAATTATACTCGAGAGCCATTATTTCCCTCCAGTTTGTGGTGCTCGGGATGCGCCTAGGGTTTTGCACAGTGCTTGACAAGATCTCTACCACTGAGCTGGTTTTTTTAGAGAGACTTTGGTGGTCTAATGTGTAGCGGTGGGGCTGAGGCTGGGCCTGGCCCCTGGGGTCCCAGGAGCATCCTGGCAGCCAGGGCATCGTGTTTCCGCATTCATTTCACAGCTTCCACTTGGCAGTCTAAGAGACTTAGATTGTATTAGAGAGAAGCGGTGTCCTGATTCTTACATAGCTTCTTGTCTGGGCTGAAGATGGGAAACTCTTAACCATACGGTGTTAGAGGCAGTGTCGGGAACTACACCTCACACTCTGGTCCTTACTACTGCCCGTCGTGACCCGCACCCCACACTCTGCTCCTTACTACTGCCCGTCGTGACCCGCACCCCACACTCTGGTCCTTACTACTGCCCGTCGTGACCCGCACCCCTCACTCTGGTCCTTACTACTGCCCGTCGTGACCCGCACCCCACACTCTGGTCCTTACTACTGCCCGTCGTGACCCGCACCCCACACTCTGCTCCTTATCACCCATTGCACATGTTCACCTGGTCGCCCGTCTCTGGGCCCTGGACTTTGTGTTGAAACCCAGCACGTAGGTCCACGGCTTGTTAGACATCCGTTCACATCCCAGGCAGCGGAGATCAGGTCGAGAAACTGAGCTTCATGGGACTCGTACCTTTGCTTCTGGAGCAGGTTGAGATCAAGGCTTCCTATAGAAGCCCGCGACTCCTTTCCCGGGAGTCTTCACCGCAGGGAGCTTGCATTCCTAGGACCAAGGGGTTTCCACCGCACTTGCTCAAGTCTGTGCTTGCCACTGTGTGCCTCACTTTGCTTAGATGAGATTAAAGCAGGGAAGAGAACATTGACCAGTGTTCCAGTAATCTTTCAGACTTACTGGCGATTTTGCATACCCTTCCGTTTAATCCTTCTTTCTTAAAATCCTTTTGACAGTTTCCCTGTTGCATAAGGAAGGGCGAGAGTGACATGTGTCATGTGAAATACTTACCTGCTCTGATTACTGCATCTGAGGAAGACTAACTTTAAGACAAAAGTAAAAGATGGTGCTGTGCACTTACTTGGAAGGTTTTTTTTCTGTATTTAAGACAAAGGTTGACTTTAAGGTGTTACCAAAATCAAAGTCAAGATCTAAAGTGCAAAATAGGATTAACTTCTGTTTTAGTGTAGTATTTGGGAGATGTGTCACAGAGTTTTATGGGTTTTAGTTAGATTATTGATTTTCTTTTTTGATGTTTAAAATATGTTTTCATTTCAAAGTAATCTACTGCAGAACTTACATTCTCTGGACCAGTGTGAAAAATTATATTAATGTAAATCGGAGGCACATTATCTCTGAATAATGTGTACTATTTAAGGACAGAGGCTTTGAAAGGGTACAAAAGCTGAGTTCTGCCTCTTAGTTATTTGGGTTTAGTTGTATAACTAACAACCCTGTGATCTGATTTCCTTGGCTTGGTCCGTTCAGGCTGCTGTAACAAGTACTATAGACCAAGGACTTAGGAAGAGCCCAAAATTTTTGGTGCTTAAGAAACCTGAGATCCTGGTTCCTGTTTCCTGTTGACAACCAATTGCGATGAAGTTCTCAGTAGAAGGGGCCCCATGTCTCCTCTGCCCCATGACAATTGCCTCCTGTGGGCCCCGCCCAGCTCCTAATTGCCTTGTGGGTAATGGGGGCGGCAAACATTCAGACCTACAAAATTGGAATGGTAGTAAGCGGGCGTGGAGATCAAAGAGCAGATTCCACCGTGCTACTTGCCATAGTGGTTTTTTTTCCTCCAGTGTTCGTTTTTTGTTTCGCTTTGTTTCATGCTCGTATCCGGACATCTCCCTCCATTTGAACACTTGCCCTCTCTGTCCTCCTGTAGGCCGCGTCTGTCCACTAGGTTCCAGTTGTACTTGTGTGTCAGGGTTGGTCTTCCGGTGCTGGTTCATGTCCTGGCAGCGCTCTGACCAATGAGCATCACGAATAACCCCCGTGTTTAACTCACTCTCCTTGCCTGACAGTAGACCGCCACTGTTCTGGTTTCCATGGTGATAGATGAGGTTTGTATGGTCCTGTTATTGCAGCCTCCAGACACATTCCAGATCTACGGGTGCCCTCTACGCCCCGATGTGTCGGGGCCTCAGGTGAAGGATGAGCGCGTTCACGGTCATGTGCATCCATTTCCACTCCCATCCTTTCAGTTTGCATTCCATGACATTCCAGAGTGCTTTGCTGCATTCAATTTATTAGTAGTCGACCACTTGTGGTTTTGTTTTTCCTTTTCCCTAAGTAGTTTTTTTTTTTCCTTTTCCCCTAAGTAGTTTTTGCCCTAAGTAGTTTTTTCAGCCAACCTTATCATTTTTCCATCTGCAGATGAACATTTTTCTTTTGTATAACTTGTGACATCATTTTGAAATCTACAATTGTTTTATGTTCTTGTATACTTTATATGTGTGTTTAAAAAAAAAAACCAAAATGGTGGATGAAGTGTTTTAATTGTAAACAGGTATTCAAAGCTGTGGGCGGAGGGCTGGGACCCATCGCTGGCTTCTCTCTATGTCAGTGTGGGGCACATAGTAGCCACACAACAGGCAGAACGGTTGTTTCTGAAGAGTAAAGTCATTGTCAGAAGGAGACACAGCTGGAGGCTTTTCTGCTGGTGAACTGCTGACATGATTTCATTAATTTCCTTACTCATCACCGGTTGGTTTGCCGCCTCTGGCTCAGGAGACTCTAGTAACTCCGGGTTTCGCTCATATGCAGACATGTGCCTGAACTGTCGGAGATAGAGTAAAACAAGTGCAGGGTAGTCGATGTCCAAACCCTAGCGGCCAGCCACATGTCTGTCTTGCTCCACGTAAATCATTGTTCCTGTTCATTTCACTTCTCATTTGTCAGTAATTTAGTTGCCTCTACCTGCTGGCTTGACTCGCTGTGCCCAGAAAATGCACTGTGCTCTTAAAATGCTTTGCCCCTTTGGTTTTTTTCCCCTTCTCCTTAATAAAAGCCTTAAAATTTCCCAACCTGCCACTGACTGCATATGTGAGTGTCCTGAAAGCTGTTTTCTATTTGATGAATTAGGTCCAGGGTACGGGATCAGCCAGTCAAGCCGACTGTCATCGTCCGTCAGCGCCATGCGAGTTCTGAACACGGGCTCCGACGTGGAGGAAGCTGTAGCCGATGCCTTGGTATTCTTCTCCACTCCCTGTCATTTTGAATGTCCCAGTTAGAAAGTAGTGCGTGAGTGAGCCCTGTATCTGTGGGTTTGGGGTGGGGAAAGTAATGATTAATACTCATTAATTAGCATTTGAAGCTAGGACCAATAGTACTACTGGAATGTAAGAAACAAAAATAGTGATTTCTTTAATAATAGTAGTATGTTTTAGGCATGGTAGTATACCGACTAGAAAGGCAAATAGACTGATATATGAGTATGTGCAGACTCACAAATGTAATCTCAAAGCTACCTTAACCTTGACTGTGTAGGAATTGTATAGTTTAGGTTTTCTCAACTGAGAGAAATTTAGCCTGAAGATAAATTTTAATTGAGATATTTTCACAGCTTTCAAAAAAAATTGCTCAGTAGAGTCCTGATAGTTTGTTGAAGATGGCTGTGCAGTACCTACATGCACACACTGTATACAATGTAAATTATGAAGAAAGACTCTTCGGAGTGTTACGTTTACTTGGCTCATTTCTGGAGTTAATTCAGTGTGACACTTCCGCTTTCCAACTATGACTAGAGATGTCGTTAGGTGGTCAACTGCTTGCCTCACGTGCATGATTCCCAGGAGTGATTCCCATGACAAATTACACTGTCAATCCTATGTTTCAGAAACGCATGATAAATTACACTAGCAATCCTGTATTTCAGAAGCAACCATAAATTACACTGTTAATCCTATATTTCAGAAGCATTAGCTCATCTTTTCTTTGGATGGGTTGAGGGTATCTAGGGATTAAACCAGTACTTCTGATCCTGGTGGGTGGAGCCTGGGAAATTCCACAGTGAAGAAAAAAGGAGGTAGAAGCAATCCAGGGTGATTCCCAAAGTCACCCTTGGTTCTCCACAGGGACACACAGTGCCCTCTGCAACACACACAAACACACACACACACACTCACACACACACACGATGAAGTTAAAAAAAATTGGTGAGAATCATATAGCAAGGTTTAACTTCAAGCCTAAGTGTGAATTCCAACAACAGGATTCTTCCAGAACACCGATGCTCCCTTTATAGCTACCAAGTTTTAGAGGGAAAAAATTCCAGCTTTCACCTGTTGAGCCTAATTTGAACCCGGGAAGTAAAATTAAATTTAGAAATGGCAAAAAATGTCAGTAAGTAGGGTCTCTTTAGGAAACTGCTTATCAGAATGTTGTTGTAGCTAAATTATATGTCTTCGAAGTAAAGGATGCTGACCAGATTATAGATCTCACTGCCAGTAAGCGGCTCTCGTTTCTCTGTGTTTTAAAAACGTGATGCTTCTCGTCTCGGGTGTTGTCAGCACCGGCTTTCCTGTGCCCGTCAGCAGAAATGTTCATCATTGTCACTTTCTCTCTTTAAATATCCACTGCTCTCAGCTCTTAGGAGACATGCGGACTAAGGTATAGACATCGCTCTTTTCTGATGCTTTATGATGTTCGTGTGTTCTTTGCTTCCTCTGTCTGCTGGTCATGGCTCTGGTTATTGACTGGGGGGTCATTCTTGAGCTCTTTGTCTTCGGGAGACGTTGCTTTTTTCATTCCGCCTTCTCGCACAAGTGAGAAGAGTTGTTGCACTGACGCTGATGGCAGGGCCTCCTGGCGCAGCTCCCACGCTGCCATTCTCTTGCCGGGATGGCGGCTGCAGGTCCGCACGAGGCCGTCAGCGATGGCAGTGATTTTGTAAAACTATCGCTATTTCTGTGTAAACCATGTGATGATTTCAGACTGCATAGTTCTAATAGGCACTTGGGAGCTATGTTAAATGTTGTTCTGACTATTTCATAAAATATCTGACTCACCTGCTAGATTCCACCGGTCAGAGCAGATAGCTTTGTTTCCAGTTCTTTCAAAGAAATCTCAGATGAACTGTTTATATCGAGTCACTTTTAATACGGAAGGTAGAATTAAAATTATGTATATTAAGTCACAAACCTTAGAGGCCAAGAGTCAAGGAATGCGAATCAACTTTCTCGTACTTGTAGAGGTAGACGGGGTAGCTACATTGAGGAATTCTGGAGTCCCCATGACGTTCGCACCTCCTAAAAATCTTAGCAAACGTGAGAGTTTCTCTTTATCTTTGTATTTTAGTAGTGAGAGAGAAGTGAGGGGCCGAACACAGAGAGCGGCAAGAGAAACAGTGTAAAAGAGGAGGAGGAGGAGGCGTAGAGAGAGGGCGGGATGGAGAATGTGCGGGAAGGAACGTGCGTTGTCCTGATGGAGGGTCTCCTAGCCGTGCCGTTTCCCCGTCGCCAGCGCGAGTTTCCAGTCGCTCTGCTGTGTCGCGCTCCAGGGCTCTTGGTTCTTCTCCTCGAGAAGGTCCTGGAGCGCTTGGCGCGTGACCGACGGAGCGCCCTTAGCCTCCCCCGCGTCCCCCTCGCGTGGTGACCATACGCCATCTCCTAACTGGACGTGCGTCCCGAAGGACCGCCGAGCCCCGACCTCTGCTGGGCGGGTGTCAGCACGCCGGTCCTCGGGAGGCCGTGTGCGTGCCCCACGCGCACCGCCGAGCTGACGAGCATCTTTGTAACACAGAAAAAGCCCGCTCGACGACGGTATGAGTCCTACGGGATGCATTCGGACGACGACGCCAACAGCGACGCGTCGAGCGCGTGCTCCGAGCGCTCCTACAGCTCTCGGAACGGCAGCATTCCCACGTACATGCGGCAGACGGAAGACGTGGCCGAGGTCCTCAACAGATGCGCCAGCTCCAACTGGTCCGAGAGGAAAGAAGGCCTCTTGGGCCTGCAGAATTTGCTGAAAAATCAGCGGACACTCAGGTGAGACACGTGGTCACAGAGCCGTCGGTCAGGTTTGCGCCCCTGACTGTGCCTTTCTTCTGCGGCCCTTGGAGATTCTTGTAATGGCCCGAGAGATGGCTGGTCCCACAAACCATCCCTCCACGTTCTTTCTCAGAAGCCCACATGGTAGAAGGAGAATCAGCTTCTGAGAGTTGTTCTCCGACCACCTCCCATGCACCCTGGCCTGTGTGCAGGTGTGTCTGCCCGTGTCTTTTAGCTGTCTTCATCTCACGGGTAAATGAAGAGACACGTGAGTTATTTTAAGCAAGTCCTGAACCCAGAAGCTCTATCTGTGTTCTCCCAAGCCGTGATCCTGCAGCACCTCTGTGTTTCGCTGGCTGACTGTTGTATGTTCTTGCTGTAGTAATGAAATGTTTTAAAAGGAAATTTTAATTCATAAATAGAATAAATGAAAATCAGCCCAAAATGTTACTAATTTTGGAAATTAAAATAAATAAGACCTGGCCATGTAACTGAGTGTTAAAATGCTTGCCTAGCATACATAGCTCTGATCCCTAGTTCTTTGAAAACAATCCAATTTAATTAAACATGTGTAATAGAAAAAACAGACGTGTATACCAAAATTGACTCCTCTTTCAGAAAGAGGAAAGACTATTTTTACTTCTTTGGAAATGTAAGTATATTCTTTGTATTTTTGCATTGATGGATTAATGGATATGTTTTTTGGAGTAGGATTTAGAAATTTCTTTTCCTATATAATGACTTTAGCTTTCTTTTTCCTTGTGTCTTTGATCATCCATATATAGTATTTTAAACCTACTAGGAGTCCCAGGAGCCAGGCTAGGTAATTTCCCTGTTCTGGGTGTGTTGGCTCTCTAACTTGACACTGCTGACATCAGAGTTTGATATATCCTTGCTGTGTGTTCGTTTTAGGAAGTATGAGAACTATGTAAGTGAAAACGTGTTTTCCACGTGCTGCTTAGTATTCTCTGTGTGCAAATACCACGTACCATCCTGCAGTTCAGTGATGGAGCAGGGGGCTGGTGGGTGCATCAGGTTCAGCACGTGATTTTCACATGCAAGTAGGCAGAGCCTCAGGACACTGCAATTCATGTGTGGGAATATCAATCATATATAGTTTTCCTACTGTAATATCATTGAAACAAAATGCAGTTGCAATGCTTTTCAGTCCACAATTTTCTCAATATTGGGCTCATTTGTGCGGCTTTTTTGTTGTAACTCTTAGTGAACCTAATATACAAGCTTGCTTTGATGACTCCACCCACAGCAAGGCATTAATTAGCCACTTTGTTATTTTTGCAGCCGAGTTGAACTGAAAAGGTTGTGTGAAATTTTCACCAGAATGTTTGCTGATCCTCATGGCAAGGTAAGCCCAAGTGCTTAAGCCTTTTTCTAGAGGTGCTGCAGTAGGAACTGGTGCTGTTTGGGTATGAACTATTAGACAATGTTTGTTTCAAAAGTTTCAGGTGGCTAATAATGGTATGCAGTCGCCCTTTGGTAACATTCAGTTTCCACAAAAGGGACAGAGAGTGAAAACAGAAGGGTGTGTGATTCTAGGCATAGCTCTTTATGACTGAGTCACGCAGGTGCATTTGTTTATCACTGAAAGTATTTTTCCTGCTAGGGAGATAGCTGTCAATGAAGGACCTGGATTTGATCCCAGCACATTAGAAGATGCTGTGTGCGCTCCCGTGCAGCCCCATCCCGAGGGGGCAGAGATGGGTGGAGCCCGGGGGCTCAGTGCTGGCGAGTGCCAGGTCAGTTAGAGACCCTGTCTTAGGAAACAAGGGGTTGATGTGCGCTCCAGCTCCCCGGCTGTCCTCTGGCGGCCACACGCACACACCTGTGCGCACGCACGCTGCACACCGCCCCAGCACACACCTGTGCGCACGCACGCTGCACACCGCCCCAGCACACACCTGTGCGCACGCACGCTGCACACCGCCCCAGCACACACCTGTGCACACGCACACCGCCCCAGCACACACCTGTGCGCACGCACACCGCCCCAGCACACACCTGTGCGCACGCACACCGCCCCAGCACACACCTGTGCGCACGCACTCTGCACACCGCCCCAGCACACACCTGTGCACACGCACTATGCACACCGCCCCAGCACACACCTGTGCGCACGCACGCTGCACACCGCCCCAGCACACACCTGTGCGCACGCACACCGCCCCAGCACACACCTGTGCGCACGCACACCGCCCCAGCACACACCTGTGCGCACGCACGCTGCACACCGCCCCAGCACACACCTGTGCACACGCACTATGCACACCGCCCCAGCACACACCTGTGCGCACGCACTCTGCACACCGCCCCACACACGCAGCACTGAAGGTATATTTTTTTTGTAAAGGGTGTGACTGGGGGCAAGTTAAAACATGGCCAGCCTTTTATTCAATTTCTGTTTTTATTAGTGTAAATATATTCTTACCTTAAAAAAAATGTTATAGAAAAATCGCTACTAAATAGTACGTTTAAAATTCTGTTCTAGCTGTAAAAGAAACTCCTTGTACATGTTTTCTTCTTTGCTAGAAGTTGTGTTAGTATTATTTTTCCCCTCTGTCCTTTTGGATATGATTGTCCATTTATTTGAGCTTGAGTATCTTTTCTAACATCTTTTATAGGCCTGGTTTGGTGGTCATGTAAGCCTTCAGCTTGTCCTTAAGGCGGAAAATTTTTATTTCACCTTCAATCATGGCTGACTGAGTTTCTTCACTTTTTCATGTTCATTTGAATTTGAATATGTGTGGTTGGCTGAGTCTGATGGCACATGCCTGTTAGGGGAAGGCGGCAGGATCCAAGTTCAAGGCTAGCTTCAACTGCATCACAGGTTTGAAGCCACCCAGGGCTTCTTGACAACCTGTCTCCAAAACTAACCAGTGGTAAAATCTATAATCGCATTTGTACTGTGCAGTTTCGGGTTATCTTGAGGTATAAAACTATGATTACAGTATTCGCTACTGTCTTCATCACCAGGTTTGACATGTAAAAAGTACCAAGTATCTTCCTTTAGGAGACACGTGTTGGCAGGAGAATTTCTAACCTAAATAATAGGGAAGGGACATGGACATACTAATGAATTCCACCTTTTGTTGTTGTCTTCATTTTTGTACATATCATTTCCATTTTTTGTTTGTTTCTTTTAATTGCTCACTGAATAAGATACCAAAGTCCCACTTTTCACATAAACTAGAACCCAGTAAAAGATTGAGATTTAAAGTCAGTGGAGTGTATCCACAACTGAGTTGTTTCTGTTTTGATTCTTTCTTTCCTTTCTACCTCCTTATACTTTGAACCATCACTTTCAAAGACTGTCTTTCCTCTCTTTTCAACTGCATCCTGCTTTAAAGCTACTCATAACTGAAGATGTTAGCAGTGTGTGCTTCACAGGTGGTTTTGTTCCTACAGAAGGAAGCACACGTGTGTTGCTCAGAACACACCCACCCTGCCTTTGTGCCCTGATCCCATTGAACATTCTCGAAGTCTCCCAGGGTGATGCCAGGGCAGGTCGGGCTAAGGAGAAATGTGTCTGAAGCATCAGGCAGGAAGCTGAGATTGACTTTGGTTCAGACACTGACCTGGACACAGGCGCACAGAGCCAGCTCTCGAGACTCCCCTGGATTTGGGTCAGGAGAGTCACGTGGGCTTTCTTTCTAGGGTTTGTAAAATGCTTAAAGACCTGACTTTATTTGTGGTTTGGTGTATTTCTGTCAGTTTGGTGACGGCAGATGTGATGAAAAGATTGTTACTTTTGTTCAATGACTTTGTATTGGCCCCGGGAATAATTGGACAGAATTATACTGCTGAATTGACAGTGTCAGAGTTTGCTTTGTGCTTTTGCATTAAACCATAATGCTCCACCTTTTTTATATGCTCCCTACCAACAATTGCACTTTGCAATCCACCGTCTTATTTGATGCCTTCTTTTCTTTCCATATGCAAAATCTGGAATTGGTTGTTAGCTTCAGACAGCTACAGAAACTTTGCGGACTAGGTAGTTTTCCCCATGTAGGCAGGAAGGGATTGGCAGCCCACCGTGTAAAAAACAAGTGTGAGCAGGTTGCAGTGACTTGTTTTATGAACATTGAACTCTGAATGGTCACCTTGTGTCCTCATGTCAGTAGTCTTGATTCTTTCTAGAACCATTTACACTTATAAGAACCATTGGCTTGCTGTGCATTGTTTGACCCCAGTTTCATATGCTCAGCTGTCACTGAGCCAGGGACCATCGTGCCCCGGCTGGCGTCACTGGTGGAGTGGTGGACGGACTGTTGAGGGCACGCACTGGCCGCCTGCATGCTGTGCTCGAAGCCCTGCATTCGCCCTGTCTTGTGATCCGAGTGCTCAGCGCTGCTTCATGCTCCTCCGCTCCTTCGGGCGGCCTGTAAACTCTGGCCCTGTCCCTCCCCATCCTCATGCTGCACGCAGATCCCGGCTCTTGGCCTCCAGAGAGAGGAGCAGCCCGGGGCGAAACTGCACACCTTCTGCTCCTCCGCTCTCCCCTGCGGCCATGGCAAGGAGTTGCCCTCGCTCCTGCTCGTGCCAGCTGTTGGGCGCTCTGGGAATTCCTCGTGCATCCCAGGTTGCTGGCTGTCATGAGTTTACCCTGTGCCTGGAGCTCCTCTCCTGTGGCCGAAGGAGCAGGCAGGAGAGCACGCGCCTGGCCTGCTGTGCACAGCGCTGCCCTTGCCCTCTTCGCATACCTCGTGGCCGCTTTCTCCACGGCTCCCACAGGGCATTTCCAGATTGTGTCCTCTCTGCCTGTGTGTGTGTGTGTGTGTGTGTGTGTGTGTGTGTCTGTGTGTCTGTGTGTGTGTGTGTGTGTGTGTGTGTGTCTGTGTGTGTCTGTGTGTGTGTGAGTGTGTGTGTGTGAGTGTGTGTGTCTGTGTGTGTCTCTGTGTGTGTGTGTCTGTGTCTGTGTGTGAGTGTGTGTGTGTGAGTGTGTGTGTGTGTGTGTGTGTCTGTGTGTGTCTGTGTGTGTCTGTGTGTGTGTGTGTGTGAGTGTGTGTGTGTGTGTGAGTGTGTGTGAGTGTGAGAGTGTGTGTGTGTCTGTGTGTGTGTGAGTGTGTGTGTGTGTGTCTGTGTGTGTGTGTGTGAGTGTGTGTGTGAGTGTGAGTGTGAGTGTGTGTGTCTGTGTGTGTGTGTGTGTGTGTGTGTGTGTGTGTGTGTGTGTGCCTGTCTCTGTTTTTCTCCCTCAAATATATTTTATTTTTAAAAACTACTATTCTTCCTGCCTAGCTTTATCTTACCAGAGTATGCTGCCATCTTTGGTGACTCACGTTAAAGAATTTGTGTTCTAAAAACACCGCTGTCTTTGACTCAGGCCTCTGAATTTTCCATCCAAATGCATCCTCTTGCCGATTGCATCCTCTTCCGATACACACATCTGTGTCCTGTCCCTGAGTTACCCTCCGCCCGCACACTGCAAGTGCTCAGACCACGTGTGATCTGTCTCCCACCACTCAGCCCGTCTGAACTGGGTTTACTGCCCGTGTGCTCCTGTGCCATGTGCTGTCTTCCAGCTTGAAGTACCCGCTCAGGGACATTTCCTTTGTTCTTGCAGCACAGCTCCACAAGGCCCTGCAGCAGCCCTTCTCTCCCAGGTCTGCCTTAGGGGCCTCTCTGAAGGAGGATTTGGTCCGTAGCTTCAGTTACCTTAGGTTCGCAGCGCAGAAGCTACAGAACACTCCCCACCGTCACTTGGACGTTGAGATGCAGCACGAGTTTGCTAGGTCCGTTCACCATGTGCCTCGGGTTTAAATCAGCATCTGAAAATGTCCTGCTCCAAATGGTGGCTGCTTCCTTATAAGTGGAGGTGGTTCTTCAGTCGAACTTGTCAGAATCATGTTTTCCACAGCAGAAACAGCTAGGAGCACCAGCTCTTACAGTGTTTCCCTCGGTGGTTTTTAGACAAAGGCTCTAGTGTAAGGACAGACATCCCAGAAAGGAAGGAAGGGCAGGAGAGAGCAGGCCCTTAACACATTCAGGTAGGTGCAGGTTTAACCTGGGACCGAAGTGCAGTTTGCTGTCACTTGATAAACTAATCGTATTACTTTAAGTAGTTATCCCCAGGTGGATCCCAGGCCTTCTACACACGCTCAGATCCTTCACAGCACAGCGTTGGTGTGTAGCACAGAATTTGTATATGGTCTACATACTTTAAATAATCTCTGTATTATTGTAATACCTACTACAGGGTTTTATACACTGTGTTGTTTAAGGGTACTGAAAGAAAAGAGAAGATATGTATGCGTTCACCACACAGGAAGTGTCTTTCTTCATATTTTCTTTTTTCTTTTTTTTAATTTTTTTATTATTTATTCAACTGTGCGCACGTGCGTGTGTATGTGTGCGTGCGTGTGTGTGTATGTGTGTCTGTAGAACCACGGACGAATTCGGGAACCACCATGGACGCCTCCACCTCCTTCAGCCCCAAGATTCACAGGCTCCGCCCTACCAGGACCAGAAGCGCAGGCCGCCCCCGCTTCCACCTGGCATCCATATGTGGGATCTGGGATCCGAACTCAGGACCTTCCGCCTTCAAGGCGGAGGCTTAACCCCTGAGCCACCTCTCCAGCCCTTTCTTCATATTTTCAGTCCACATTTAGTTAAGTCCAAAGTTTATGAAGACCAGAGCCACCGAGTGTGTAACCTAAAGCTATTTAGTAGTTTCAGGGGAGGCATTACAACTCACTAATAGCAAGTATGACCAGGGGAGCTAGTTTAAAATCCGTGTCTGGTGCTTACTAGCAATGTGTCCTTGGGACTTTTAATGTGTAAAATCACGTGTGTTACTATATCTACCTCCTGAGTGCAGTGGTGGTAAAGTGAATTAATATATGCAAACCTTTTAGAACATACCAAGAAACATGGGAGTTTAAAGGCATCAAATTTAGTTGAGGGCAGGATTTTATTTTTATTGCTGTAGATGTATTTTAATTCTCCCATTCAAATATGAGAGATGTTGTATGCCAACAGTTTCCCCCAGTTCTTGCAGAAGAGCCATCCTCACCCAGCCCTGGCATCTGTTGCCTTGGTGATCCTGCCATGCATCCGAGCCTTGCACTGTGTGGGAGTCAATCTCTTCCACTGTGACTTGGGGCCTGCTTGAGTGCCCTTAGCACAGCTACCCCAGTCTTTGGAGCAGCGGTCTCCAACCTAAAGAAATGTAAAATGTGATATGAACATTTAATTTTACTTCCATACTATACTAATAGTCCTAAAACCTCAGAAAAATCATTTAACTTCTAGGACATAGGAGAACTAGAAAACGAAAGGCAAAATAAAAACTCTAGCTACCATGGTTTGGAACGAGATGTTTGCACTGTTCAGGAATGATGTGCGCTTCTCTCGTTCCTGGTGTCTCCGAAGCAGGTGAGGCTCACAGGCAGTAGAGTGTCTGTATTAGTTAGGGTTCTCTAGAGTCACAGAATTCACAGAACGAATATATATATATATATATAAAATATATATATGAAATTTATTGAGTTGGCTTACAGATATGGCCGAGGTAGTCCAGCGAAGGCTGTCAGTAGCCGAGGTAGTTCCAACGATGGCTGCCAACAGCTAGTTGCTCAGTTCGGTAGTCAAGTAGGTGCTGGCTGAAGGCTGGAGAACTCCTAGAGTCTTAGTCTAGTGGAAGGTTGAAGGAACCGAGCAGCCGGAAGGAAGAACGATTCCTAGCACAGCTGCAAGAAGGGATCAGTTCTCCTTGGTGGCTCCTTTTTTATACGATGTAGTATTGGGAGAATCCTTTGAGAGCTTTGGAGTTCTGATAGGATCTAGGGCGTGTACTATCCTTTCAAGTAGTCTCAGTTGATCCTTTCCAGAGGTGGTCTCAGCCCAGCTTAGTTAATACCCTGTGTGTCAAGTTGACACCCAGGCTTAACTATCACAGTGTCCCAGAGAGAAGAGTTTGTTTCTGTCTTATAAGTTTCCTGGGCAAGGGAAGCGAGAGGAACAGGGACTCATGTGTTCTTCCATGGTGTTCATTAAACTCTTGTTTTTGAAAACTACTTTGAGTTTCTCATAAAAGTTTGGAAAACATTTGTCACTTTTATTTTCTGAGTGTTTTCCTTCCATACAGGAACTTTGCATTGATGGCGACTAATTTGTGTGTTTTTCTTTTTTTTTTTTTTTCTTTTTTCCTTTTTGCATGCTGTCCCCTGTGTTGGAACTCTCAATAGAGAGTAAGTTGGTTCAATATTCGTTGAAAACCTAACTTTGCTGCATGACTGTGACATTAACATTTTCTCTGTTTCTCTCCTGAAGCGTCATGCAGTGGTGGGCCCTGCGCAAGCCACGAACCGCTATTCGCAGTTACGCAAACTCCTTCTGTTTGGAGATGTGCCTTTTAATCTACTAATTAATCTGATTTGATTATGTTTTTCTGTTCTCCGTCTGGTGGCTGGCACAGCTAAGAGCAAAGCAAGTGTAAGAAAAGGCTGCCTTGATTGCAGTGGTTCATTATTTTCTGTCATACTGCAATTTTGAGGTACAAGACAGTACATATTCCACTGAAATGTTATAATAACTCCCAGGTTTTGTGATTACTACAAACAGCTCATATGTATTTTGGAATATTAATGTCATTCCACCAAAACAAAACAGTTTTTGGACAATCACTGATTGATTTATCTTCTGAGGTAAAGTCTTCATTACTAGTGTTTTATTAGCATGTACATTTTTTTTCTTTACTCAGAGGTAAAATTCTAATTTTGTTACAATTTATATATCCAAGTATGTATGCCTATGTACATCCACATATATGTATGTATGATGAGTTAATGCTGTTAATTTCTGAGGCTTGCTGTCTGACCAGCCCAGCTTTCTTACTGAGAGACTCTGTCTCAAAAACTGAAGTACCTGCGTATGTGCCCACATGCACAAACACATGCACATACAAATGCACACATGCACACACACACACACACACACACACACACACACACACCGGCCTTGTGGAAGGCCTGGCAGCACATGCCTGTAATCCCAGTACTAAGGAGACTGAGGCAGGATGATCATGAGTTCAGGCATCCTGGACTAAAGAGACTCTATCTTAAAAATAAACAAGTAAACAATCCATACATAGTTTCTTTGAAAGAAGTATGTATGGAAGATGAGTGGCTATTTGCAGAAAGACGTACACTGTTATGATTCAGTGGTGGGCTGAGGTTCAGATGTCAAATCTTAAATTCTACATAGAGGAAGGGAAGGAACATGCAGCTCATAAAACTGCATAAAGGCAAGCTAAGAAATAAGCTATGTATTGAAAGCTGAAATCACTGTACATTTTAAAGTCAACCGGGGTTGTAGCTTAGTCGATAGGGTATTTGCCTAACATGAGCATACCTGATCATAGGGAGAGTAGGACTGGTGGGATCCCAGTAGTTCGGAGGTAGATGCAGAGTTACTAGCTACATAGGAAGTTCAGAGGCAGGTTACATGTTACCCACCTCAAAAAATAAGATAAAAAATACTTCAGTAATCTGTTCTTGTGGGGATTTGTGTTAATACAGCGTAGCTGAGACTTTTACAGTTCAATGTTAGATTTCTTGCAAAGTGATACAACTGTGTCATAGTTACTTCATAATATGTCAGTGCAGCAAATAGCTTATGAATGTCACCTTGTCTTTCCCTTAAATTTTTATATATCTTTTCAATCTGGTTTGAACCAAGTATAAACCCCACCAACGCTAATGAAGTAGTAGGCTACTTAGGAACTTCTAAACATCACTAAATTTTAAATGTTTATGTTTATCCTGAAATTTTACTTTAGGGGTGGTTTTAGTCATCACAGATCATTTTGAAGTTGTTTTTGGGGGCTGGGGAGATGATTCAGGTGTTAAGCCTCACAAGCAGAAGGATCCGAGTTCAGATTCCATATCACATGTAAAAATGCCAGGTGGAAATGGTAGCTGCCCACACTGCTGGCCCTGGAAAGCAGATCCTGGGGAATTCTAGAGCAAAGCCAAAGGATGTCGAACAAACCAGCCTGATTCCCAGAGTCACTCTTGGGCCTTCACAGGCGCACACAGCACCCTCTGATACACATGGACACACACGCATGCATACACATGGACACACACACGGACGTATATACACACATACACATGGACACACATGCACACGTGGACGTATACACGCATGCATGCATACACATGGACGTGCAAAAAAGGATTATTTGGGAGCAGTTTTAGTAAACAATAGATTTTTCTATCAAAAAAGGCATTTGTGACATTTGTCATTTTGAGAAGCCGGGGGTTCTGTTCTTCAGACCCAGTTTCTGTTGTCAGTGACTATCAGGGGAAGCACCTAATTCACTCAGGGCTCCAACAAGCTGGGTGCCTGCATGACTGCAGACAGCAGCCCCTCTCCTCACCTCCCGTGCAGTGGATCTCCGTGAGACTGTCCTACACTGCCGCGTCTGCAGAGCATTAGGTGTGCCAGCCATCGAGGCCAGCTTCTTTACCACGTGACGCTGCTGCATGGAATAGCTAATTGTCAGACTTCTGCAGACGTTGGATACAGCGCATCTGTACTTTATCACAGAGTCCAATGAAAAGCAGAAAGGTTTTTTTTTTTTTTCCGCTTGGCTGCCCAATCGCTGTGCCTCTGAATCCTGTCTCCCTTCTCTTTTGGTTTTGAGTTGAGCCTAGAGGTCAATATTTCCTTTCTTTTCTTCCCACGTCTCTCCTTATTAACTGCAGGTGTTCAGCATGTTTCTGGAAACTCTGGTAGATTTCATACAAGTGCACAAAGATGATCTCCAGGACTGGCTGTTTGTCCTGCTGACGCAGCTCCTGAAAAAAATGGGTGCTGACTTACTTGGCTCTGTGCAAGCCAAAGTTCAGAAAGCCCTCGACGTGACCAGGTAATATTTTCTGCACACTTTCCCCTTTTCTGGTAATGATCAAGAACACTTGGTCCCCATGACAACGTTTTATCAGTTTGAGTAATCATAGCTGTTACTTTGCTTTAAGTATGATAAAGCCAAGATGGACATATCTGTAATCCCAGCACTTGGGAGGCAGACGTGGGAGGGTCACCCTGTAATCCTGCATGGGTTCTGGAGGTTGACCTGGGCTTGGAGCAAAAACCCTGAAGGGGTAGCGGAGAGTCAAAGCAGAAAAGGAGCATCTTGAGTCAGGAACGTGGCCGCAGCTGTAGTTCCACTGATGGGACTGTGAGGCAGGAAGATATGTGGGGACAGGTTTCTAAGACAAGCTGGAGCTTCAGCGAGACCTGCCCCGACTCAAGAGAAAAAGTGAAATCCGCAAACATAGCATGAGCTTTCGTCTAACAGCGGCTGAAATATGTGTATAAAATTGAGTTAAAGGTCATTTGATGGAATGTAAAAATTCTTCCTAAGAGTTAAAAGAATGTTTTGCATTTAAATATTTGCATTTTTAAGAAGACTTTGGGGTCCAGCAAGCTGTCTCCATAGGTAAAAGTACCCCTGTACAACCCGACGACCCAAGTTCTACCCAGAACCCACATAAAACTGGGCAGGCTGGGGCTGCTCCACAGGGCTGTTTTCTGCCTGTGTCCTGCCCCACAGCACAGTACATTCTTCAACAATAAAAAAGATTTCAGCCAGTTTTCTATGGCTACTTTCTTGGGAAATTGTTCAGTGACTTAGCTGTTTATTAAGTTAAACTGAGTCCATTATTCAGATTTTAGAATGGAGAAACACATCTGCATATTGAACTTTTTACTGAATACATTTTTCTGATTAACCGTATGACATGCAAAATAGACTCTTACTTGCTATAGTAAATGCTTCTTCATTTTTTTGGAGGGGGACATGCGTGCATATCAGAGGGCACTGTGAGTCTGTGGAAGCGCACTGCTGACTCCAGCAGTCGCTCTGGAGTGTTCTACCTCTGTTTGGCTTTGCTGTAGGGTTTTTCGGGCTCCACCTTTCTTACATGTTTTCCAGATAACACCACCATTTCTGCCCAGTGTTTTTACATAGGATCTGGAATCTGAACTCAGGTCTCTCTGCTTGTGAGACAGAGGTTTAACCCCTGAGTCATCTTTCCAGCCCCAGTATTACTTCTTAGCTGTTCCTTCACTCAGTACAAGTTGAGATGTTTGTTCTTTGCTGTTACACCATTTAGGTTAAAGGCCTGCATCGCTTATTGCCTGGTTTGGTCCTAAAGCCTTTTGCTGTCAAGTCTGTAACGTCCACACTTGCCAACTTGGGTTTTTAACTTGGCTTTTGTCCTTATTTCAGAGAGTCCTTCCCAAACGACCTTCAGTTCAATATTCTGATGAGATTTACAGTTGATCAGACCCAGACACCAAGCTTAAAGGTAAAAATTTGAGATCTTTTGACACATTATGAGGAATTCAAGTATTTTTTTGTTGATAACGTTACGGTAATGTCTGTATTTCTGTCACATGAGAAGCTGCTCAATCAGTGGGTTTTGTTTTTATAAACTTTCAGACAGTCAAGCCAGCTCTCCGGGACCAGCTTCACTCTTTTTGGAGCTCCAAGGTTTTTCTTTTGTTTTTATCTTTATCTGCATTATTTCTCTCCTTAACTCTCTCTGCAGTGTCTCAGATAATGTCTTGTGCATCTACATCCAGATACTAACCTTCGTAAGCCTTTTACGCATGTACATACTCAGTTTCCAGTGTTATTCAAATGCTCAGCCTACCCTTTGGAGAAGCTTACCAGGGAAACACGTTAAAAGTGTCACAGAGTATGGCCGTCTAACCCCAGGCTGGTAATGCAAACTGCTTTATATAGTCCTATCTCATCCTATGTTTGTGATTTCCCAATACTTTTTTTTCTTAGTTGTAGCTTTAGTTTTACAGGTATTTGGCACAAAATTAATTTTGCCCATGTACGTATTTTGGAAACAAATTTTTAAGTTTAGTATCAGCTCTATTCTTCACAACCGAAATAGTAATATTTTCTGCAGTGTGATAATTCTGACGTGCGCCTGAAGCTTGTATCAGGATTAACTTTTCCAATTTTTATCTGGACACACATTCCAGTTATATGAAAAACTAGGTGGATTCCAATATGGGATTTAAAATAACTAAATTTAGCATGAAGGATAAGATAATTTCACATTGGGAATGTAGCTCAGTGGAGTGTTTGCCTAGCACCCAGAGCCTCACACATGCCATGAGCCACAGGGAGACATTCTGTGATGCAAGCACAGACGGGATCGGAAGTTCACGGTCACCTGGGCTCCACGGAGATGAAGACCAACCTGGGTCCTTGACACAGACACAGACACACGTACACACTGATACACAGATACATAACACATGCACACATGCATAGACACACATACACACAGACACATACACATACACACAGAGTTTAGTGTGAAAGAAGAGCCCTTGAATTCTTAAATGGGAATGTTTCTGTGGGCTAGGGGTGTAGTTACGTGGTGGGGTGCTTGCCAAGCATGGACAAGGCCCTGGCTTCAATCTCTGACCCTGTACAGAAAAAGTAAAATTAGAATAAATGTAAGTAAGTAGAGAAAATGTTTTTACATGAACTATGTCAAATGAGAATAAAGTTGGGGAAATAACAAGCATGTTGCTTATATAAGTCTATACTTTCTGCTCTGCCATGCACGAAATATATTCCCACAAACCCTACTTCCCAGGATTGGTTTTTCCTGTAAGTTTCTGAATGCAGTTGTGCCTCCAAAATCACAATTACGTTTCTTACCAGGGTTGACTTTTTCAATATAGTCATATTTTTGAAAGATCCATCTGCCTTTGTACTGAAAAGTGACTTAAAGAAGAAGAGGAATTTACTTGATATCAATTCATACTTTTAGGTCATTTCATGTCTTTGGCATTCTGGGATTAGCACTTCTGATCTTACTGCTCATGTATAATACACCATATACAAGTTGTTGCGAGGCTACGATGGAGGCGCATGGTGGATGCGCAGGTGCTGTTAAGTTCCAGAGGTGTTCTGTGAACCCTTGGGCTATGAGTGGCCTAGACCTGGTAGCACGTACCTGTGACCCCGGGTCCCAGGGATCAAAGTGCGAGGTCACTCTCAGCTGCATAACGGTGTTCAAGGCCAGATTGTACAAGCACACGAGGAAAAGTGCACACGAGGGAGGGCACGGTGCCACCTGGGCTGAGCAGGTGGGTTGCTGCCTGTGTGCGCTGCATGAAAAGGTCGTGGGCAAGAGGCAGCCGGCTGGGAGACAGCAGTGTTGCTGAGGACCTGAAGGGAAAGAGCAGTATGGTCAGCAGGTGAACCGAAGCAAGCCTGCTGAGCCCCTCAAAGCCAGGCGTCTCACTCACTCAGCCCCACACACGGTAGCGGATGAAGTACGGTAGCGGAAGCATAGGGGAAAGTCAGAGAAGTTACAGTGGAGCTACTCGGCATGCGAGGGAAGAGCAGCTTTCAGGTGGCCCGTAGCAGTGAACACACAGACCTTCACAGCAGAGCTCGGCTACCCCTCTTGCTCTGCAAGCAGGAGGACCTGACTTTGATCAGAACAATGTTGGCTGGATGCGGCAGCCCACCTGTACTTGCAGCCCCGGAAAGCAAGACAGGGGATCCCCAAAGCAAGCTGGCCAGACCAGCCCTGTACGTGAGCTCTGGGCTCAGAACTGTAAGATGAAAGAGTGATTGAGGGCGGGTCACAGTGCCACGCCTTGGCCTCCGTGTGCTCGGACACTCAAGTACAGTAGTGCATGTGCACCTGCACACACACTTGCCCTTGCCCCTCCCCCATGTACAGGCAGCCCATACACACATACAGGAAAAAATAAACTTCAACAGGTTGTAGAAACATGCGCAAATAGCTTGTTATTGAGGTCTAAACAAATTCTGTGTCACAAAACTTACTGATTTTTCAGACAAAAATGGTGTTTGTATTATGAATTTTCTTTTAGTGTGTCATGTGACTCAGCGTCAGAAAGCTGTGGGGACTCTGACAATACAGTAAATTTCTTTGAATTAATGGTATTTGTTGAGTATTTTTACTAGCTTGACAAATCCATTCAAGAATTACATATCTTAGCAACTAGATTTTTTTTTCCCCTGAAGCAGACACAGCTACATTGTTAGAATTTTAAACTATGTGACTATAAAACACCTTACTGAAAATGATGTTCAATCGATCACACAGCTTCTGTGGCCATTTTACGTACTTTTATGAACACTCCGGTTGGTGGAAGCATTTTGAAACTACATGTTCTTTGCTACTAGGGCGGCACACACCTGTACTTCGTATACCTGGGGAGACTGAGGCAAAAGAATTTTGAATGCAAAGCCAGTGTGGTTTACATCACATATATCTTAGCTTAAAAAAATTTTTTAAATCTTTTTTAAATTATTATTATTTATTCAATTGTGCATGTGTGCGCATGTGTGTGTATGTGTATGTGTATGTAGAACCACGGGCGAATTCGGGAACCACCATGGACCGCCTCCACCTCCTCCTTGTTTACTCTGCCCCGGGATTCACAGGCTCCGCCCTACCAGGACCAGAAACGCAGGCCGCCCCACTTCCACCCGGCGTCTATACGTGGAGTCTAGGATCCGAACTCAGGACCTTCTGCCTGCAAGGCAGAGGCTTAACCCTTGAGCCACCTGTCCAGCCCCGAAGCTTAAAAAATTTTTAAGACTCTGTAAACTGCTAAAACATTGCACTAATTGGATTTCACAGAGTGCAAAGAAACGCATTCAAGTATTTGGTACCAACATATTAAAAACTGCATTGTTCGTTTATTTGGGCCAATCTGGTTACCTTTTAGCTCTTTGCTGTTGTTGCTTAGCTGAGTCTATTCTGCGGTTATTTAAGTCTCTCTTTTCCCTGTCTTCTGAACATTTCTGGCTTATACACATTTATAGCATGCATGGTGTTTTGAGGAATGGCTGAAGTAGACCTCACTTTTGTTATGAGTACATTTAAAATTCAAATCCATTTTCTTAGTAGGTTTGCAGTATGTAATGTGTATTTTCTTAACTGTACATACTTATGACGCATGATAGCTTTTGAACTTTTTCTTCCTAACAGAAGTTTTATGTCCTTCAACCGTCACCTTCCTAGGCCCAGCTTTCCTTTATTCCATTCCTGCCCACCCCTGTCTCTGCCTTCCACCCTCCTCTGCCCACCTCCCTTGAGACAGGATCTTGTTGTGTAGCCCAAACTGGCCTCAAAATTGTGATCCTCTTGCCTTTGTCTCCTGTGCGTAAGGGTCAAGGGGTGGCTTGAGCTTGACTTTGTTACACCCCACACTGAAATGAAGCCCTGCGGTCTGTCTTATTTCACTGCCCTTCCCTCCTTCAATATCTTGTGTCCAGCATTGGTCCACGTCTCAGACGCCAGCGCTTCCGCGGTGTGCTGCATCCACGGTGCGTGCGCAGCACCTGAAGACACGGGGTCGAGTCTGTGTCTTCGCCTCTGGGAACAGTGCTGTTGCGCACGGTGCAGGTGACTGTCCTGCAGGCCGATTCCTGTCTCGGCAGGAACAGGTCGCACGGTAGTACTCAGTACTTGCTTGGCTCGTGTGGCCCCCAGTTGATACTGGTGATAACTGTGGATGTCTTTCCCTCAGCTGCCACCAGCCCTTAAGTCTCATCTTCTGTGTAATAGTCACTTTTAATTTTTTCTTATTCTTTGAATGCTTTCATACATGAATGTAATGGCGCGATGCCATTTTCACCCTTCTGCCCAATCTTATTCTCCACCTTGCCCGGTGCGTCTTTCTCCTTTCCAGATATCTCCCTCCTATTTTCAAGTCTTTGTGCGTGTGTGTAATGTTCATCTAATCGAGCATGGGCAATATTTTACCGCAGTTTTAATCTGCCTTTTCCTGATACTGGTGACAATGCACATTTGTCCATTCACTTATTGGCCGTTTATGTGTCTTCCTTTGGAATATGTCTCTTCAGGATCTTTCGTTCTCTGGATACCGTTCCTTATTTTCAAGCTGCATAGTTCCTTCTGTAATGTTCTGTTGATGTCTTATTAGCCGATGGCGTGCAGATGCATTTCTCCCTGGGCTTCTGTGTGTTCCCTGCACAGCCTTCTTGCTGTGCGAGAGCCTTCGTGCTGATCTGCTTTGGTTTATTGTGGTCCCACTGGTCTGCTTTCTGTTGTCACCAGTTTAAAGTGATCTTTTTTAGTCTTAAAAGTTCATCCTGAAAGAATGTCTTGCCTTGGTTGTTGGCTGGGAGCAGGAAGGGAATGTACACGAGTCAGAGCTTGATTTTAATATTTGGCTTCCCATTGGGCGCCTGCCAGATACTCAGCCTGAGCGATGAAAGTGGCATTGGCATCAGTATGAGAAGAAGGAACATGAGAAACGCATCACATTGATCTCGGAGCCGCGTCGAAGCCTTCCTCTTTGTAGCAGCAAGCTAGCACTTTATGTGCCCAGCCCAGGAGCCGTTGACAGTTACAGCAGCTCATTGGTCACTGCTTGAAGTTGCTGCTGGGGTGAAGGGCGACAGTGAATACAGGGTTGTGCTAGGTAAGGGTGTAGAGACCTGAGGTGCAGCAGGAGGACTGTCTTGTATTCAGTTAATATGAGCATTAGGCCAGCATGGGGCTGCCCGCCTGCCATCTTAGCCCTCCCAAGGCCGAAGCAAGAGGAGCAGAACCAATGGTCGCTACCTGTTAACAGGGAACTCCTGCTGCATGGGACTTGTCTCAGGACAGGGCCAGACTTTCCTACTACTGTCTTCTCTAGCAGTTCCTGACATAACACACCAAGGGGACCCTATGAAGTGACAGATTTGTTCATCTTCTTGACCGCAGTGGCCTTTGCACTAAGTGTATGTGTCTCAGACACTGTGGGGACACCGGCCTGTGGCTCAGTCAGTAGAGCGCTTTTCTAGCACATTAGTTTCATCCTTAAAAAAAAAAACAAACAAACAAAAAAAAAAACAATTTGGGCCAGTGAGATGTCTCAAAGCGTAAAAAAGTTGGCCGCACAAATCCAATACTCGGATCCCTGAAACCCTTGTAAAGGGGAGGGAGGGAAGTAGAAGGAGAGATTCCTCACAGTTGTCCTTTGACTGTTACGTGCGAACTGTGGCATATATGCCCCTCCCTCACATCAGTGCATACACAGTAATAATATATAAAGTATTTTAAGTAACAGCATTACTGTTAAGTATACATAATAAAAATTATTAAATAAAAATTATTGAGAAAGCAGATTTCATGCCAGGCAGTGGAATTGTTGGTTAGCTCAAATTAGCCATTTTATAAAGCTTGTGTATTTCAAAACATCACATTGGAGCCCCCATGTTATCTCCATGGATAAAGGCACTCGCATTCAATTGACAGCCTGCCTCTGGTCTTAGAAGACCTGTAAAGGTAGAAGGAGGGAACCAACTCCACAGAGTACTGCAGCACATCCTATCGTACATGATCATAAATGATGAAATGATTTTTAAAATTTTATCCTAAATATGTTAAAAAGTACCTCTTTTCAGCTCAAGAATAAATTGTTACTCAGTGTTAGCTTGCCTGGCATGTGCAAGACTTTGGGTTTTGTTCCAGTCTCTGCATGTGATGATAATAGTATCTGGGAGAACCATTGTTTAGGAACTAGAATTTTAGAACATATGACTGAAAGCAATGGTTGGCCTTTTTATTTTCCCTAACCTGCCTCAGAGAAGGGATATAATATAAGACTGTTTTCTTGAAAGGTTAGCAGGCTGACCATAGAAAAGGCATGTGTGCTTTGGAAATAGCTGTATCTCCTGTGGGTTCAGAGCCTGCACCCCAACACACAGCTACTTTTATGTGTCATGTCAGAGTTTTTGGGAGAACTGGGCATGTTGCTCAGTTGTCGAACACTTACTTGGCATGTGGTAGATTTGGTCCCCAGAACTGAGGAGCAGAGCGATTGGGAGGATGAGACTTCCTGTATCACTGATGATAGGGAGTGTACATGAAGTTTCTCCTTTGTCTTAGCGCTACTTCTGTAAAATGTTTTGTGGCAGCTCTGTCAGAAGGGAGCATTAGTGATTGATGAACATCTTTTTTTTTAAAGAAGCGCATGTTCTTTTTTTTTTTTAAATTTTTTTTATTTATTCAATTGTGCGTGTGTGTGTGTGTGTGTGTGTGTGTGTGTGTGTGTATGTCTGTGTATAGAACCACGTGTGTGTGTGTGTGTGTGTGTGTGTGTGTGTGTGTGTATGTCTGTCTGTGTATAGAACCACGGACGAATTCGGGAACCACCATGGACGCCTCCTCCTTGTTTACTCTGCCCCGGGATTCACAGGCTCCGCCCTACCAGGACCAGAAACGCAGGCCGCCCCCGTTTCCACCTGGCGTCTATACGTGGGGTCTAGGATCTGAACTCAGGACCTTCCGCCTGCAAGGCAGAGGCTTAACCCCTGAGCCACCTCTCCAGCCCCGATTGATGAACATCTTAAAAGAGCATGATTTCATTTGTGAGACTTACATGTAATCAGAAGTAAAACAAGGAAACAACGACATGGTTTGATGGATAGAGATGCTTGTTGCTTCATTCTGTCATCCTGAGTTATGCCCCACAATCCATGTGAACACTGGGCTGTGTCGACTCCTATGTGTATTCCCTGCCCCAGCACTCCTGTAGTCTTCAGAGAAGCAGACAGGAGAATCATCCAGAAGCGGGGATAGAAGGCACGGCAGCAGAAATAAAGGGCGAGGGTCGCTGCAATGGCTCAGTGGGTATAGGTGCCTGCTGCCAAACCTGACGACCCGAGTTTAGTCCCTGTAGCCTTGTTGGTGGAAGTAGAAAATGAAGTTCTACAAATGGTCCTTTCATCTGCACAAGCATGTACGTACGTGCACATATCCACAACATAAATAAATGTGGCAGGGAACCCTTCCTTTAAAAAAAAAGGTAAAAGGGAGGGCCTACTCCCAAAAGTTATCCATTGACTGCAGGCAAGGACACGCGATTATTTCTGATGCATAAATAAGTGAACAAAGACATAAAGATGTATCTTTTAAAAAAAAACTGAGACTGTGTAAATCACGTAGTGCTTGCCTGCATTTGTGAAACCCTGTCTTAGAGTTGGAGAGACTGCTCAGGGTTCAGCCTGCCTTCCAAGCAGAAGGATCTGAGCTCCCGTGTAAAAACGCCAGGTGGAAATGGCAGCAGCTGCACTTCCAGCCCTGGTGAGCGGAGTCTGCAAAATCCCAGAGCAAAGCACAAAAGAGGTAGATGCAATCCAGGATGATTCCCAGACTCACCTGTGGTCCACCACAGGGACACACAATGCCCTCTGATACATATACACAATAAATAAATAAAATCAGGAAGGAAGGAAGGAAAGGAGGGAGGGAGAGAGGGAGGAAGAAGGAAGGAAGGAAGGAAGGAAGGAAGGAAGGAAGGAAAGGAAAGAAGGCAGGGAAGAGGGAAGAAAGGAGGGAATGAAGGAAGGAAAGAGGGATGGAGGGAAGGAAGGAAGACCTGCCTTTGATCCTCACCCTAGTGCCTCCTGGGCGCAGCGGCTCACATCTGTAACCCCAGCACTCCTTAGGTGGACACAGGAAGATCAGAACTTGCCGGTCCAGCGCACAGGGAGTCCAAGCCTAGCTACAGGACAAAGTACATAAACAGCTATCACTCCAATGACAGGCGTAACTTGCTGAAATAGCAGTGCTTGATAAAGATGGCTTCCTGTCAGGCTCATACCTGACAGCATACTCAAGAAGATCTTGTAATCGTGGTGAGAAAGTCCACCCTTGGGGGACGATGTCTCAAAGGTTGTCATGTAAGGAAAACCACCGCCTGGTAGGAGGCAAGCGTGGGGGGAGGGGGTGTCATTACCTTGTACGCTGGCGTGGGGTGCGAAGGCGGAGTAGGTAGGTGGGGCTGCGTCCTTCCTTCGTTGGACTGGAGGAGGCTGTCCTGTGACTGCGTGTGCATCGCCCCATGTCTCACGTCCCCTTCGTTCTGCTTTCCTCCACAGGTGAAGGTTGCTATCCTTAAGTACATAGAAACCCTGGCCAAGCAGAT
Organism: Typhlomys cinereus; assembly: GCA_023101885.1. Lineage (NCBI taxonomy): Eukaryota > Metazoa > Chordata > Mammalia > Rodentia > Platacanthomyidae > Typhlomys > Typhlomys cinereus. Next base: position 261,535 of record JALPQD010000374.1, on the reverse strand, counting down.
GGACCCAGGAGATTTTATAAACTCCAGTGAAACTCGCCTGGCCGTGTCTCGGGTCATCACTTGGACGACAGAGCCCAAGAGCTCAGACGTTCGGAAGGTGTGTTGTGATGGTCTTAGCGGTTGTGGTTGCCAGTGAGGCCCAGGAAGCCACAGGGTGCTGCACGTTAGCACTGCTTTTTATTGCCTCTTGCGTGGTCTTTTTATCCAGTTAATGCGTCCTCGTCGAACTCGAAATCAGTCTATAAGCACCCAGCCGTTTAAAGTATCTGATCAATTCCCCTGGTGTGCGCTGAGCAGGAGCTGACGCCTGTCAGTCTGTCGGTTCTCGGCCTCTTACTGACCTCTTGGTTGATTCGTTTATGTCTCCAAAAGCTACTAGGGCCTCGCTGAACCCCCCACCCACCCCCAACCCCCGTCTACTAGGCCTCGCTGCCCTCCCCCACATCTACTAGGCCTTGGCCTCGCTGCTCCACCCCTTCCCATATCTTTCCATGTCATCATGTCTTTATTGTACTTGGGAAGTGATCTTTGGCAAATGCAGACAAGAATTAAATCTCACTGTGCACGTGCTCACTCCAGACACAGTGCTTTGTCACTGCTTCCTTTCTTAGGTTTCGTTTGTCCTGGAGTTTAATAGTGAGTTTTGTCGGTCCTTTGCTTAAGTGTTTTTATTTATTTATCTGTATTGTCCCATTTGGTTTTTTAAGTTTTGCCTCTTTGCTAGAGGTCTTACGTAGCCCTGGCCTTGAACTCAATACGTAGTCTCCTGCCTCTGCCCCAAGTGCCAGGACGACTAAGATGCACCCCCACGCCCGCTGGGTGAGTTTTCAGAAGGAGTCTCCGTCTATGTAGTAGTTTCAACCTCTCGGCCCCAAGCCTATGGCTAGTATTTTCCGTATGCTCAAACACCTGAGTCACTGGGCTGGAAGGTGTTCAGTTGGGAGAGTGCTGCCCTGCCAGCATGAGCACCTGAGTGTGGGCTGTCATGGCCCCAGTGTGGGCACACATGCTGGGGCGCCTGTGATCCCAGTGTTGGGGAGGCAGAGGCAGGAGGGTCCCCGGGGCTTGGTGGCCGCTACTCTAGCAACATTGGCGAGCTCTGTATTAAGTAAGAGATTCTGTCTCAGAAATACAGAGGAAAATGCTCAACACTGGCCTCTGGACACGACCCCTCCCCCCATACACACATCTCACACAAAAAGAGAAAGAATCACTAAGATGAATGGAGGTGATGAAAAACTTTGCAGTGATTGGTGCTTGTGACAGCTAATGCTGTCAGCCTGGCAGAGCCTGAAATCACCCAGGAGACCTGGCATCGTGTAGCTTGCCAGCGATCATGTGGAGTGTTGGCCTCTGGGAATGTCTATGAGGACTCACCTAGCTTAGGGCGTTTGAGGAGGGACCTTCTCCCCATCCCCCAGCCTTGGAGGCGCTATTCCTTGGCTGTAAGGCAGGACTCGAGAGGGGAGGAAGCCTCTGGGCATGAGCATCTCTCTGCTTCCTGAAAGGTGCAGCTGACATCTGCCCCAGCTCCTGCTGCTTCCCGCCTGCAAGATACACGCTGCCTCATCCTCAGACTGCTTGGTCGGACCTTTTGTTGCAGGGATAAGATAGCTAATGGTTATGTCAGGTTAGTAATGCAGCCTACCACTAAGACTGAAAAAAAAGAGCATAATTAACTATTAAAGAATAAAGCAGAAATTAATTAACTAGAAAGCGAAAGAGCAGGAAAAACAGCAGTCGATCCAAAAGCTGACTCTCTAGAAAATCAAAATATTGCCAGGACTTCTGCTAGATGTACCAAGAGACAAAGACTGTAGAAACCACAGGCCCCTTGTTAAGAACAGTGATAGATCTGCTCGATATTTGTAAAGGCTGCAACATGACAGAAGTGGACTGTGTCTTATGTCAGCGAGAATGTAGGGAAAGGGAGAGTTGGTAGTGCAGGAGCCAGTGTTCACATAGCGTAGTGGAGAATGATACGGAAAGGTTGACCTCTGGCCTCCACACGCACCTGCACACGCAAACCCACGTACACCTAAGATGGAGGGGACAGAATGCTTAGCAAAAGACAGCAAAGGATGCAATAAAGCCGTAGACTCCTGTTGCCTGCTGTTGGTATAGAGCACCAGAGAGCTTGACATTCACAGAGGCTGGTTCTGACGAGGACGCCACCCCCAAAATGGCGAACAGAAGTCACTGAGCGCTCTGTCCCTGGTGGGAAAGAGGAGCGTGTGGTCTCTGAGCCAAAATACAACCTCATAGGAGCAAATTATGTTTTAGTAGCTGTGCAGAGCAGCGGGAGCAAGGGACTTTCACGCTGCTCATGGGCCACACTGCAGCTCATGGCGCAGGAGGTGTACGAGCAAAGCCAGAGGAGCTGGCTGCATCTTACGTCCTGCCCAGAGAGGGATCCCACCCAGTATGGGCTGGTCATCCCCAATTTTTAAATTATGTATGTAGAACAATCTCCTACAGACTCGCTCAGAGGCCCGCCTCACCTAACTGTCCTCACGGGGTTCCCGTAGGCTGACCTCACAGATTGCATTCATGCTTGGCTGCGGGAACAGCCGTCAGTTCATGTTGTGACTCTTTTCCGTTTCCAACTTGTCATTTTCAGAATGCATTGTTACTCGAGTATGTAGCCACACATTGTTACACGCCATATACATGTCTACACATTGTTACACGCAAAGTACATGTCCACCTGAGCTCACGAAACAGCTCCTGCTTTCTTTTTTGTGCCTTCAAGGTACATAACAGCTTCTCCAGCTCGCACTTTAGAACAGTTGTCTTCAAGGGGCGCTGCGTGCTGTCGCAATGTTTGAAAACAGCACACTTGAACCACACCAGTATTGTTGTATGTTCAGAGCCTCGGGCTGGAGAGATGGCTCAGTTCCTAAAGCACTTGCCAGGGTGTGGCGACTGGAGTCGAGACCCTCAGAACCAGCACAGTACCAGGCAGCATGGCGACCACCAGTCAGGAGGCGGGATGGGGCAAGCTCACTGGCCATACTAGTGGTAATCAATGAGCTCTGGGTTCGTGAGAGACCTCACCTGGGAAACTAGATTAGACCAAGGAAGACACAGCAGCACCACCTTCAGGCCTCTGAGCACGTGCTTATCCCGGGCACCCCGGAGTGTGCGCACACACGTAACAAGCCAGAGACAGCCAGCAGATAAAGACCCTTAGGTTCTCATAGAATGAGATCAGTAAAATCCAGAGCAAGATGTGCACATGGTCAGAAGGAGTCATGGGATCACGCATATAAATGACTTATCATTAAGTCAAAAGTGTGTTTCACTGATCTTCATGTTCATTTTGTTCCCATTTCCACAAAACATCTGGCTTATTGTAGCTCAGGCTTAACCGCAGATTGTTCAGGTTAGTTGCTTGGAAGACGATTAGATATAGCTAGTCGGTTTGAGAATTGTGTGCTATGCTGGGCGTCTGCCATAGACTTGTAGTTTCAGCGCTGGGAGACAGACGGGGGTAGCCACAAAGTCAAAGCCAGCCTGGTCTACAGAGCAGGTTTTAGGCCATCTCACGCTACATAGTAAGACCTTGTGTTTAAAAAATAAATCACCTGTCAGGAAAGTTGAATTTAATTGTTAAGTTGCCCAGATGTGCCTTGTGTGGCCGTCTTTCCCCTTGTGATCGCCCGCGGAACCTGCACACGTGCACGGGCAGCGTGCGCTGGGAGTGTCCGCTTGACCGGTGCCTTTGCTTCCCAGTTTTCACATTTCCCTCTTCGATCAGAGTCTCTGTCTTTCCAAAAAGAAGGTGAAGGCGAATAACATCTTCCATTCCCATGGTCAAGACCTAAGCCACAGAACTCTGTGAATTGCTCTTTCAGTGTAAGTGGGGAGGCTGGTTACAGTAGATACTGAGTAGTAACATTGAGGGGATCAAAAAACCCCAAAAGACGGGAAGGGGACTTAGCGCTCGTAGACAGGGCGTGAACCTGCGCACAAGAGATGGCGTCCGCTGTCAGTGACTCACACGTTGCTGTGTGTTCTCCTGCTTTGTTTTATTCCAGGCCGCACAGTCAGTGCTGATCTCTTTATTTGAACTCAATACCCCAGAGTTTACAATGTTACTAGGAGCTTTACCAAAAACTTTCCAAGATGGTGCTACCAAACTTCTCCATAACCACCTTCGAAACGCAGGCGGCGGAACCCAGGTATTTCCCTCGTACTTCCTGTGCTGCGTGCAGAGGGAGGGTGCTTCAGCAATAGTTGCCATATTTTACTTAAAATCAACCTGATTGCAGTGTATAATTTCTGCATCTGCATTTGGCAGCATTTGCTGAGCAGAATGAAACACTGCCTTGAAAAGACTAGAGCACTTGTGGCTTGCCGCACCTGTGCTTAGTTTGAGGGTGTCAGGCTCCTGCAAGCAGTGGCCAAGGAGAGCAACAGGACACGTGGGAGAACCCGGATGTGGTGCGGGCTTCAGAAGCTGTTGGTCAGGCCTCAGGAGCTGCACTTCATCTGAGCGCGGCAAGGATGGCTTTGCCAGGGTGGACAAGTTCCCAGAGGCCTGAGCACGTGTGCATTCCACCAAGGATGGATAGTGACGCGTGTCATTTACACCGTGTGTATTCAGAATTGGACTGAAGTTTCAAAAGAGGGAGACTTTTGCTAACAGGCAAAGGGTGTTAATAATTTTATTAGCAATTATTATTTGAAAAAAATAAAGCTTGTAAATAGAAAAGAAAAAGACTGAAGAATTAGATTTTTGCAGGGAAACAACTCTCCTTGAAACCAGACGTAAGTACATGCATATTTGAAATACCTATAAAATATGGCTCTTCCTGTGGCTGTCTCATGACTGTTCTCAGATTTATCAGACTCACCTGCCTCCGGTTAACACTCATTTGATCCCGCAGAGCTCCATGGGAAGTCCTTTGACAAGACCATCACCCCGCTCACCAGCCAACTGGTCCAGTCCTCTCACTTCTCCTACCAACACGTCACAAAATACTTTGTCTCCAAGGTAAAGCAGCGATCAGTGCAGCTGGGTTTTGTGTTTTCCTGTTCTCACTTTCAGCAAAGCAGATGTCAACATTCCACTTGGTTTCCATTTTACTTAAGATGTCTTAGAAACCAAGCAATTTCAAACAGGTTTAAGTCTATTCAAAAGTTAAACCCTGTAAAGATGATGATATCTAAGACAGGAAGTTTTTAAGGAACAAGGAAACTGGCATGGCTCTGTTTATTTCAGTATTAAGAGAAAGTGAGAGGCGTGTCAGAAGTCAGTTCTTCCTTCTAGCATGTGGGCTTCAGGAATTGGAACTTGAGTTGCCAGGTTTGCACACAGTCGCCTTTACCCACCAAGCTGTCTCACTGGCACAATTCCATTTCTTAGACTGTCCTCAGAAGCCAGGAAATTGTAAATGGTACCTTTCTTTTCAATGTAAACGGCAAGCCAAGTTACAACAGATATTTAGATAAAATACTGACCAAACATTTCGAGAAGAGGGGAAGCATTAGATACCACGAATACTCAATAGGATTATGTATACTTCTGAGAGAAAGTGTGATTCAGAACATTGGTTCCTATTTCAAAGTGTGAGGGTTTTAATTTTCATACACTTAGGGAGCTGAAGCTGGGCTGCTTTTCAGATTAGACTCTTGATCCATTAGGAGTAAACATTTTCCCTTTTTCCTGGTTTTTTGAAAAAAGATTCTTATAGAAGCCCATGTTTATAATTATTGGTTTGATTTTGCTCTTCATCGCATGCCACCACTTGCTGCATCAGACTAGTCACTGAAGTTCAGGGTGCCACATTATTCTAGGAAAGAAAAACATTGAAATTTTTTGTTTAGTATATGTCATGCATCTGTGGCAATTTTGGTGACTATGTTCCAGTCTTAGTTGAATTTGAGGTTTGGATTATAGAATTTATGTCATTTTTGTTCAGTGTTAAAATTCTCTGCCTTTTAATTCCCAAAGCATAATTAGCAAATTAACAGATAATCAGCTGTGAATGGTTAAAGTACAGACAGCTTACAGTGGCCCCAGAATGCACACCCCGGGCCGCCTGCTGCTGTGCAGTGTGCCGTGTCCCTGACTCCTGGCCTCTGCCTCCACCTCCCCAGTGCCAGCAATTCAGGTGTTCATCAGTCAGCGCCTTTTCATCCTCTTCTATGTGACAGGACACTCGGTTCCCCGCAGGTTTTCCAAGCTTTATGTGAAGGACAGCTTGTAAATGCTGTAGGCTTTCAAGTGGCATGGTCACGAACATTCAGCTCTGATGGCGCGTCACCCGTGGTCAGGCGAATGAAGTAAAAGCCCACACAGATTTGCAAAAGTCACGAAGAAAACTTATTTCAAACAAAACTGTAGAAAACTCATGGCACACTGCACAGAGGTAGCTGCACATGAAAAGTCCCAGGGGCCCCCTGTTGCCGGGGTCTTTCTAGGGTGTCTGTAGCAAGAGGGGCTCTCTACTGGAGGGTTTTATCACGTTGTCGTTTTTCCTACTGTGCACGTACCTTCCCGCCGTGCATCTGATGTCAGTCATGTGCATGCCCACTTACGCACAAGAGAGTAAACGGCATTTCCCCTAAAAGGTCACTCGGGGTTCATTGTGTGTGCATCCAAAACCTGTTCAGGCTAAATCTCCCTCATTTATACGTGGTGGCATTATGACTACATTTGAGCAGAAAACGTCTAAGCTTAATGGCTACTATCCCATGTTTAGAGAAGGGTGTTCGTACAGCCGGATGCAGGTAAAGGGTCCAGTTACAGGATATACCAAAATACAAAAAGCGTGGTTTATGTTACAGTAAGATCTTATTCATGTGTGCTGAAACTTAAACTCTATCTAATTTTCATGTCGTAGAATAAGTTTTTTAAAATGTTAAATGTGTGTGTGTTCTGCCCAAGTGAAGGTCAAAGGTTGACACAGGGCATCCTCCTCAGTTGCTCTCCGTCCTAGTTTCTGAGACAGCGTCTCTGGAGGCCCCGCCTCCCAGTTCTGGGTCTTCAGATGTACCAGCACATCCAGTTTCTTGAATTTTTTTTTTTAATGTGGGTTCTGGGGATCAAGTGGCAAGCAAGCACTGTTCTGCCTGACCAAACCCCAACCCCTAGTCAAAGTGATTTCAAAGTACTTCTAGTTACATGCTAGGAGACAAGATGACTTACACTCGCCACTTAAAGGTGCTGACTGTTAGTTGGCTAATTGTGCTTTGAGGAATATATATCTTTTACCTTTGTCTCTATAGATACCTACATAATGTCCTTGAATGTGTTTGTGCAATTTTTATTTTGTTCTGTATCGCTCGTGTTTTCGTGGGATGGGGTCTCTACAGCTGGGCTGGCCTCACCTGGTGGGTGGTGGAGCTCGACTTTGACCTACTGATCTTCCTTCCCTCCTGAGTTCTGGGGTTCCAGGTCGGAGCCCACCACTCAAGCTGGGTAATGGATGTTTTAAAGCTTAGTTCCTGCTGGGAATCCAAGGCCGGCCTGGGCTACAGCGTGAGACTCTGTCCCAGAAAAGGAAACAAAACGAAGTCTGTGAGAACGAGTCTGTCTGTTTGCAGTGCATTCGACTACGACACGGAGAACATGAACTCTGAGGACATCTACAGCTCCCTGCGCGGCGTCACTGAGGCCATCCAGAACTTCAGCTTTCGCAGCCAAGAGGACATGAGCGAGCCACTGAAACGGGACCCGAAAAAGGAGGATGGTGACCCCGTGAGTGTTCACACCCGAGCCAGGAAGAGTCGCGGTGTCACTTCCTGATGTTTTTACCTGCACAGGCCACATGCCCATCTGATGATCATACAGAGGAGCCCTGGAACTTAGCTGAACTCATTTAAACTGCAGAGAATGGAGGAGAGAAGTAACGAGTGCAGGGAGGACTGGGTAGAAAGTGGGGACAGTCACAATCTTCTGGAGAGAGAGAAGGGGGGGAGAGCACAAGGGCACAGCAGTATAAGAGAGTGTTGCAGTTCACCTGCATGGTTGCTGATAAATCGCCAGAAAATGGCTTAAGGGGAACAAGGGGTTTATTCTTTTACAATCGTCTAGTTACAGTTCTTAATCCAGCTTGGCAGGAGAGCTCACACCAACAGCAGGGCCGAGGGAACTGGCCACACCATCTCCACGTAGCAGATGAGAGAGGGACGATCCTTACTTGCCAGACCAGCATGTCTGGCCAAGTGAACACAAGGATGCCGACTTCCTCAAACAGTTTTCTGTGTTTTATTCACCTGTCTACTGACTAGTCCCACCATAGGCTGGGCCTTCCCCATCAACTTGACAATCTCCTGCAGGTTTGCTCTGGGCTTAACTCAATCACTAATTCTCTACAAGTGTGCCCAGAGCTCAAACCCTCAACTATCAAATTGACACCAGTGCCTAACTGTGACAGAGAGCACAAGAGCAGAGAGAGAAAGAGAGAGAGAGAGAGAGAGAGAGAGATTCTCCTCTCTTCCCCACCCTGCCCTGTCCTGCTCCCTCCACCCCGCCCTGTCCTGGTCAGCCAGCACCAGTTCCCTCCCCACATGATTCAGAGGTGCTGCTGTTCTGCCCGGGCCTCTGCTCACAGCCCGTGGGCGGCTGCTGCCTCAGCGGTGGCCAATCTGCCCAAGACCCTTTGTGGCTGCCGTCTGGCCTGTTTGAGGACTTGCTCTGCCTGCCCCACTGGCCCTCTTGCTGTGTCTTGAGTTTGTTGAAGTGTTTCCACCTTGGGGCTTTGTCCCTCCATGCATTCTTCCTCCAGGAGACACAGCCATTTCTCCACTTCTCCCAGTCTTCACTCTGAACTCCCCAGGGATCCCCACTCACTCGGTTGAGTCTGGGGGCCCCCACTGCCAACTCACACTCATGATGATTTAATTCCATGCCCCCTGCTCTTTTCCCAGACAAGTCATCTTATGCATTTCTCATTTGTTTTACTTTTCCTTAGCTGGTATTTTTGTTTGAGGTGGAATCTTACTGTGCAATTCTGGTTGGCCTGGTATCGGCGTGTGCCCAGGCCTCTGACTTGCACCATCCTCCTGCTCGGTCTCCTGAGGACTTGTCACCCCATGCCAACCTCATTAAGCCTCTGTTTGCCTCTGATCTTCCACTAGAATGCAAACACTTTAGGGACAGACATCAGTCTGTTCTGTTCACTAGCCTGACTTGTGATAGATGCACACTAAACGTTTGAAGTCATGTGTAAAGTGCCTAGCAAGTAGCATGGTGCATAGTAGCTCAAAAGATGATGGTAATAGAGATACTATGTTAATAATTTGTGTGTGTGTGTATCCATATTGGTACTAATGCTTGGCAAGTATGTCAGTGTGCCCCACCTCTATCAGTATCCTTCCAGAAGTGGGGTGGGGGTAAAATAGCAACATAGAAACAAAAGCTGACTGACAGGGCTGAAGAGATGGCTCAGAGCTGAAGACTCTGCCTCACAAATAGAAGATCCTGAGTTCAGATCCCAGGTCCCACGTAAAGATGCCAGGGGGAAATATCAGTGGCCTGTACTTCCAGCCCTGGTGGGCGGAGTCTAGAAAATCCCAGAAGGAAGCAAAAAGGAGATAGAAGCAATCCAGAGTGATTTCCAAAGTCACTCCATAGGAACACACAGTGCCCTCTGAGACACACATACTCTGTGTGTGTGTGTGTTAGAAACCAAAGCCAGCAGGTTCTATTGTGGAGGCAGTTAACTATAGGATGGTGTGTAATAATGGTGTGCTACATTTAAAGAAGTTTGCTGATTTGCGTTACTGGAGATTGAACTTAGAACCTTGCAGACAAGCCCTCTGCTACCGAGCCATGTGCCGCTGTGTGTTGCTGGCAGCCGTCCTGTGGTGTCTTCAGGCAGGAAGGACACGCGACTCTCACCATGTTGTGTGTGCTGCTCACTTTAGCCCTTAGCAGGGGGACTGTCTACATGGCAGGAGCAGGTTCTGTCCGGGTTCGTTTGTGCGCACACTCGGGTTTCTTCACTCGAAGTGTTTCCATCTGAGGATAAAGTTTAACTCATGGTGTTTGTCAGCAGGTTCCCCCCAGCTGGTTATCGTCTTTCTTACATAGTGTCTTGCGCAGTAAGGAAACACTCTTTATATGGCAGCAGTATTTGAGAAGGAAGTAACTACTCCGTGTGCCTCCTCTTCCGTCACAGATGTGTGGGGGGCCCGGGATGTCAGACCCCAGAGCAGGAGGGGATGCGACTGACTCCAGCCAGACAGCACTGGACAACAAAGCGTCGTTGCTGCATTCGATGCCTGCACACTCGTCCCCACGAGCGCGAGATTATAATCCGTTTAACTATTCAGATGCCATCAGTCCTTTCAACAAGTCTGCCCTCAAGGAGGCCATGTTTGATGATGACGCTGACCAGTTTCCTGACGGTACGTGTGGTTCGCACTTTGGAGGATGGCAGCCGTGTTTGCCAGTTTTTGGAATGTGAGAGCAAAGAATCGCTCAACGCCCCACCTTCAGATGGTCAGGTAGACCATCAGTCACCCACGTGGACTCCGGGAGAAACAGTTATTATGGAAGGCATAAAACAGGAATGCAAGAATGAGGAACTTAGTTAATTTTGCACGAAGGGGTCTGTATAATTAGGTATGGCTTCTAAAGTATGTTAACCTAGTCTATATACATGTGGACAGAACCGAGTTTCCCGGCCGGCTTCTCCCAAATGCCCTGGTACCTGCAGATGATCTCAGCCAGCGCCAGGTACCGCGCAGGCCTCCACTGCCCCACAGACGGGGCCTTTTGGCGATGGCCCTAGGCGAGAGCCGTGTGCTGCTGAGGGGTCATCACAGGTGGTCAGTGAATGGAATGGGATGCGCTTGCTCTTTTATTGTAGCTTCCTAACATGTAAATTGAGGCCTATGAATATGAGCTGTGTTTCTCATTGCTGAGAAAAAATGCTTGATGAAATCTGCTTAAAGGAAGAATGGTTATGTCAGCTCACAGGTTCAAGGGACAGGCTCTTGGGGCAGGAAAACACGGCAGTGGGAGGCGGAGGGGGTGGGACATCACTCGAGGACAGACAGGAAATTGGAATGGTTCAGGACCACAGGCCCTGGTGCTGTTGCCATGTTGATTAAACCTGCCATGTTAAACCTTTTGGAAACAACCTTATGGGCACAGTGAGGCCGTGTTCCCATGGCGACAGTACATCCCTCGTAGACACAGTGAGGCCGTGTACATCCCTGATACTAAAGCAGGATTTGTAGGAGTGTTTTCTTTGTGGTTGGGTGATTTTCTTCCTTGAGTGAGAACCCAAGTGGTCATCTTGAGATCCTCAAGGTGAAGGCAGAACTATTGTTTTCCCAGAAACAGCCCAATATCATAGCTTTTGGGTTAGTTTATCTTTATCCTTAGACACACTTCATTCCCTTGTGAGTCATTCTTTTTTTTTTTTTTTTTTTTTTTTTAAATTTTTATTATTATTATTATTTATTCAACTGTGCGCATGTGCGTGTGTATGTGCGCGCGCGTGTGTGTCTGTCTGTGTGTGTGTGTGTGTGTGTGTGTGTGTGTGTGTGTGTGTGTAGAACCATGGACGAATCGGGAACCACCATGGACGCCTCCACCTCCTTCTGCTCCGGGATTCACAGGTTCCGCCCTACCAGAACCAGAAACGCAGGCCGCCCCCGCTTCTGCCTGGCGTCTATACGTGGGATCTGGGATCCGAACTCAGGACCTTCCGCCTGCTAGGCAGAGGCTTAACCCCTGAGCCACCTCTCCAGCCCCCCTTGTGAGTCATTCTTGATAAACCCTTTCAGTGTGAAGTCACAAGCTTTTATTTTAAAGATGTGCTTAGGGCCAATTACATGAGAGGCTATTTCCAGGGCTGTTTTTCCTGTAAAGTTGGGTGAAGCCAGAGAGAGCATGTACCATGTGCTCAGGGCATGCACTAAGGTGCAAACGTGTTAGAGTGCTGACAGCATCTCCCTAGGGAGGAGGAAGTGTAGTTCCATCTCATACGAGCCACACCGTCCTTTCTGCGAAAGATCCCAGCATTACACAGCACCCTGAGAGAAGCTGACATGTCTCCCTCGCAGTGTTATCCCATAATTCTATATTTAAGCAGTTGCTAATTTTTCTCTCACATATTGCTTGTAAGTGAATATATTTCTGCATGAAATTTGGACCTGTGTAAACCAGGGATTTGCAAGATATATAGAAATAAAATTGCTCACTTGAACATCTAAAGTTTGAGGGTTACCGTCTAAGTAGATCTCAAAATATTCTAGTATTGGTCTCTTTGCCAGCACGAAATGTCTAGGTATTTCATTTTTTTCATGATAGGCGCAAAACAGACCATTCTGATGGGCGTTTCTTTTCTTATTACTAAGGTGATCGAGAAATTAGAAATTTTTTAGTATTGTAATTTCAGTGAATGAAGAAATATTCTCATTTACATTTCTTTTTTTTTTTAAATATTTTTTATTTATTTTTTTTTGTTGTTCAATTGTGCGTGTGTGTGTGCGCGCGTGTGTGTATGTATGTGTGTGTGTGTAGAACCAAGGACGAATTCGGGAACCACCATGGACCGCCTCCACCTCCTCCTTTACTCTGCCCCGGGATTCACAGGCTCCGCCCTACCAGGACCAGAAACGCAGGCTGCCCCCGTTTCTGCCTGGCGTCTATACGTGGGGTCTAGGATCCGAACTCAGGACCTTCCGCCTGCAAGGCAGAGGCTTAACCTCTGAGCCACCTCTCCAGCCCCCCTCATTTACATTTCTTTGATTACAAAGAATTTGGGAACTCACATTTTAACTTCTCAGTTTAAAGAGGCCTAAATGTGTTACAATTATCACCAAGCCAGAACTATGACACTCGTCGAGGTCAAGCCCAGTTACGTTAGTATCTGTAATACTGCCACCATTTGCGCCTTGGATGTTGTCATGGTGTGAAATCTTAGTTGTCTCTCACGGGCGGGCTCGTATGTTTGAATCTAAGATCACGGCCCCTTCAGGAGGTGGAGTCCTGCTGGAGGAAAGCGTCACAGGGAGGAGGACCTTAAGATTGGTTAGGCCCCTTACTGAGTGAGTCTGCTCTTGAGCTTGCATATAGTGGCTTCAGCCTCCGTGGTGGGTGTAACCCAGGCTCCTTCCAGCGCTGGCTGCCAGCCACGCCTTTCCCACCATGAGACCATCTCCCCTCTGGAATGTAAGCTGAATAAATCTCCCCTTTCTCCCTTTAAGTGTCTTTGCTTTGAGTGACGTCTCAGCAGCAACAGAGAAGAGTAACTGGTACAGACGCTGTTTCTAATAAACCACATAGGCTTAGTTACTATGGCAGAATAAACAAGAGCAAATCACTTGGTGAGGGCGTGCAAGCCCTGGTCTTGGGGATGCTGAGACTTGGATGTGCCATTGTTCTTTTTGATTAAAAAAGAAGATGCAAAAGAGCCCCCAGGCCTCAAGCACTGAAGCCCGTTCAGCCCTTCAGAGGTGAGAAGCACAGGTTCAATGAGAACAGAAGATTTGTTTTATTTGTGTGTGTGTACGTGTGTATCTCAGAGGGCATTGTGGTGCCTGGGGACACCCAAGGGTGACTTTGGGAATCATTCTGGATCGCTCTACCTCCTTTTGGCTTTGCCGTGGGGTTTCCCAGGCTCCGCCTTCTACAGCTGGAGTGCAGGCCGCTGCCATTTCCACCTGGCATTTTCACATGGGCTCTGGGATCTCAGCTGAGTCCTTCTGCCTGGGAGGCAGAGGCTGAACCCCAGAGCCCTATCTCCTGCCCAGGACCCACTCTTCCCTTTTACTGAAGTGCCTCGCTGCGCCAGGACAGGAGAACACCTGCCTTGGGGTTACCTTCTCTGTGCAATTGATGCACTAGTTCAGTTGGCTGTCAGACTGTTACATATCAATTTATTTCTCAGTATCTGCTCAGAGCAATTTCAAATTCTGTGTTCAGGGATGAAGAGCTGACTTTTGGGGAAACGTTTTCAGGTGAATTTCCTGAATTCAGCGGAAATATGACCTACTTTATCAGATTGCCTCTTTGACAGCTTGAAGCTCAAGTGTGTCCAGGGCGATTTATGGGGCTGGTGCTGCTGTGACGGCCCCTCAGTCTGCAGCATCGTCGGCAGGTAGGAGGCCGGGCCCTGCCTGCCTAGCCCGGAGCCGAGTCCTCCCTGACATCTCAGGGCCCCTCCGGGCTCGCTGTCCCTGCAGCCGGGCGCAGGGCACTGGTGTGTGGCTGCTGTGGCAGCGGCCAACGTGTGTCCCTGCAGCACTCCTGACTTCCGAGAGACACGGCTGTGCTTCGGCAGGAGCTGAGCGTGGTGGCGCACACTCGGCGTCCAGCTCCCAGGGGACGGGCGAGGCAGCCTGGGACGTGTGGGATCCGCCTCCTTAAGAGGAAAGGGAAGAACTGCCGGAAGTGGGGCAGCGCCATGGGGCCTGCAGCCCAGCTCTGTAGGACGCGAAGGCCAGGAGGTGTTGAGTTTATACTACATGGGCCACATAACCAGAACTTGTCTCTAAACAGCTCCTTGGTGAACTACTAATCATAACTCAAATCAAAAAGAAACGTATTAAATCTTTATTCTGACTTTTAAAAATATTAGATTGTATATGGGGTAATGAAAATAGATCTAATGGACAAAGTCTCTACAAAAGGATTCTTGTCTATGGAAGGAATGATATTAGATAATGAATATTTTAAACTCCTATTTATTTATTTATTTATTTACTTACCTTGAGAAAGAGAACTTCCTCCCCTGCCACAGGGCACTTCTAGAAGTCGTTTCTCTCCTTCTGTGACGTGGGGTTCCAGGGTTCACACGCTGGTCACCAGGTTTTCCAGATACCTTTACTCTTTGAGCTGTCTCTCCAACCCACACTGTGAGTCTTAAAATAATTGATGTAATAGCCATCAGTGGGTAAGACCACCGTTGAAAGGATGGTGCAGAAGTTTACACAGCCCATGGGGTCAGCAGCAGTGAAACCCAGACCCTGAGCTTCCTGTCATGACCTCCGAGTATGACAGAGAGAAGGACATGGTGAGGTTAACTTCAGGTCTGGTGATGCATACCGCTGGGTTGTTACTCTGTCTCCTAAGTATTTTCATCGTTGAAATGTTTAAGTCACGTTGGTGTTTTGGGATGGCAAAATAACAATTCATGTCCTTTTACAGCCACAGCGGGTGGCATCTGTGCTTGCTGAGTCGCCGTGTAAGAATCACAACATCAGTATTGTGTCTTTCTCACAGATCTCTCCTTAGACCATTCAGACCTAGTTGCAGAGTTGCTGAAAGAGCTGTCTAACCATAACGAACGTGTAGAAGAAAGGAAGATTGCCCTGTATGAACTCATGAAGCTCACGCAAGAAGAGTCCTTCAGTGTCTGGGACGAGCACTTCAAAACAGTGCTGCTGCTGCTGCTAGAGACGCTTGGGGACAAAGAGGTGAGGGGTGTGTGCCCGCGTCTTGGCCTCTCCTATAGATTGCTTGTTTTACATGCTTTATTTGTTATAAGTAAAACCTCCCTTGTTGTCAGAACGTTGTTCTTTTTTTCATCTATGAATGCAAAGCCTGGTGCATCTGTGAGTCCGGCACTTTTAGGTCGAGGCGGGAAGGTCTTAGTTTTGGGCCGGCCTGGGTGCAGATTGAGGCCCTGTGTCAGAAAACAAGGGATGAGAACAGAATGGAAAAGCTGGGTATGGTGCTGCGTGTGTGACCCCCAACCTCTGCAGGCTGGGGCAGGGGGCTGCAACTCTGAGGAAAGCTTCTAAAACTCAAAAAACCCCATAACTACTGCAGGTGATTCAAGGATTCTAGCCAAAATTGTAAAATCGTGCACTTAATATAGCACTGCCTCACTTTCCCTCCTCTCAATTTTAATATGCTAAAGTTCTAGAAATGGAAATGTTAGGTTTTGTTACCAGCATTGAAATCTTGTGACTGTTTCTTCTCAGCCTACAATCAGGGCTTTGGCACTGAAGGTCCTGAAAGAAATCCTAAGGCATCAACCAGCAAGATTCAAGAACTATGCAGAACTGACTGTCATGAAAACACTGGAAGCTCACAGAGACCCTCATAAAGAGGTGCGCTGCCTCCGCTCATGTCCCCGTGTCACTGTGCTTGGATCTGTTGCCGGCCTGAGACAGCCTTGCGCCGTAGCTAAGCTGTCATGAAACTCAGCTTCCCGCCTCAGCCTTCTGCGTGCTTGGGATTGTGGATGTAGCTAAAAGTGCTCCTCTTAGTCATTTCCTTCCTGAGTACTTGATACTCCACGTCAAGTGCAAACATGGGCGTGGGGAGGAGGCTCGGTGGGGTACCTACCTGCTGGGCAAGTGGGAGGCAGGAGCGTGATCCCAGAACTCGCATGAAAAAGCCAGCTCCGGCGGCACACCGTCATAATCCTGGTGCCGGGAGACGGATGGGCAGGATTGCCAGCCAGACCAGTGAGAGGTCCTGTTGAAAGAAAAACAAGATGGGTGCCTGGGAGGAGTGTATTTTATCACAAGATAGTCAACATCGCATTCTGTTTTACCTAAAATAGGAGAACGACGTTTATCCAGTTCGTTTTTCTACTTTGCTTGTGGTTTCTACTTAGGGTTTCCTAGCCTGCTTTTCCATTTAGCAGGAAGACTTTACTGTTAGATAACACGTGAAAGTGAGAAACCATTGTTTCCGAGCGGTAAGTTGCCTGTGGTAGCTGTATATCTTGTGTGCTCACAAGCACAGCAGCCAAGGCGTCGTGTGCACCTCGTCCTTCCTCTCTCACTGATATCAGTTAGCTCGCCATGCAGATCTCTTGGGAATGCTGGCAGGAAGTTTCCACCAGAGATGCCTGTCTCAGAGAGACCCCGAGAGACGGTACTGGAGGCCTCGGGTGGGACCAGACACGAGCAGAGGCAGCATTAACGTGAAGAGTTGAGGAGGCCAGCTGAGCGCAGGAGCTGAGCCTTAGGAGAGGCAGAGGTGGGGGGTCGCGTTCAGACCGTCTTGCCAGAGAAAGGACGCCCCGCAGAATGGAAGGGCCGTGTGTTCACCCGTGGCTGGGGCTGTGCCACAGCTCCACGGGAGACATGGACCGGTCAGAGCAGACTCCCAGGAGCAAGAGAGGCAGTGCCTGGAAGGGGCTGCATCACAGTCATCCTCGGTTGGAGGCCGCAGGGCTGTGAACTTCCAGCTTGTTGCGACAGGGACTCCCGGCATGCAGCTGGCTTCCAGCCCCCTTGCGTAGCTGACAACCCTCCCACTGTGAACCGTTACATCTGCCTGCATTTTACACCTGGTTTTTAGCACCTTGATAGTGTCTCATGGAAAGTTTGAAAAATAGCCTGTGATTTTTCTAGTTTGCTCACCTACCTTCTAAACCAAGTAAGCCCTGCCAAATGCCTCTTTACAAAATAGACATTCTTTTTAAATTCTGATTCTGAGAGCGCAAGCATGCCATGGTTTGAACTTCGCCACCTCAGGGCCACAGTTGACACCTGAAGATATTATAGCTGGATTGGGTGTTGGGTTTCTGGCTTGTAGTGTGTGTTCTACTGTGCTTTTCTCAGTTCCCTCCACTGACATCTGGCTTCCACATGTGCACGTGCACGCGCACACACACACACACACACACACAAGTTAGCATCAATAAAAGAGCTCGAATGAAGGGAGAATATCCAAATCAAGGCCCATGCAGTTGTTAGCAAGGTCAGCAGTTACTGGCATTTGCCAGTTTGATCTTCACTTTCCCATCTCATGTTGACATTTGCTGTAGTCTTCCTAAGCAAATCGCAAAGAACTGATCATAGTAAGCACTTGCTGAGATTCCTACTTCCAGGACGTAGTGAAGACTCACCGAGTTGTTTCCCGACTGGCTTCTCTGGCAGGTGGTGCGGTCCGCCGAGGAAGCCGCGTCGGTGCTGGCCACCTCCATTAGCCCAGAGCAGTGCATCAAAGTGCTGTGCCCCATCATCCAGACTGCAGACTACCCCATCAACCTGGCTGCCATCAAGATGCAGACCAAAGTGATAGAGAGGGTGTCCAAGGAGACGCTGAACCTGCTCCTGCCGGAGATCATGCCAGGCCTGATTCAGGTAAGCGGGCAGGCGTGGCTGAGCCGCGGCGTAGCTGAACAAGCAGCGCTGGAGGCGCTATGTGCAGGGGGGCATGCGGATGTGCAAACCCCTGCACCACTGCAGTCTGCAAGTGTCCATTCAGTGCACTGGATGCACTCCCGCATTCCGTGAGTCTTCACACTCCAAATCCAGATTGTTCCCTCGGTCCAAGTCAGAGCTCTGCCCACTAAACAGTAGCACCCCATTCTTCCCTCCCTTCCAGTCGCCAATGATCCCTTTTCTATCTGCACCTAAAACAACTATAGATTTTTTTATAGATATGAAAATTATGGAGTTGTGTCTTTCTATTTCACTTCACACAATGTTTTTAGGGTTCATCCATGTTATAATGTGTCAGAAACTCATTCCTTAATAGGACCTTTTAGGGACACCCTGGTTTGTCTCCACGACCATTCAATGATCAATAGTTGGAGTCCCTATTTTTTTTTTTATTGCTGTAGCTACTGTACTAAGCTTTCTTACAATATCTTCTTGGATAAACTAAAATGTGTTGCCAAGTAACTCTCTAAAATGCTTATACTAATTTATAGTCACATGTGTCTTCCACACAAGCACGTGCATATAAACATTTTAGCTAAAATGGGACTATTGTCCATATGACAGGAGAGAACCAACTCCACAGAACTTGCCTTCTGACCTCTATGTGTACACATACAGGAAGACAGTTTTAAAAAAAAGCTTACCTCATTAGTCACTAGAGGCATATGAATCAAAACCACAGTGACATACCACTTCATTCACACTGGATTGGCCATAATCAAATGGAAAGGAAGCAGCTAGTGTTGGTGAGCTGTACAGACTTTGGAACACGCTTACATGCAGCTGATACAGATGTTTAGCTGTGCATCTGCTGTAGAAACAGTTGGTGCTTCCTCGGGTTAATGGGAAGCCGAGCATGTGTGTCAGTGTTTGGCACTTGCCTGGCATAGATTTGATCCCGGCACTAACACACACAAAATCATTGTTTAAAAAGTTATTGTAAGTTGGGGCTGGAGAGGTGGCTCAGGGGTTAAGCCTCTGCCTTGCAAGCAGAGGGTCCTGAGTTTGGATCCCAGGTCCCACGTACAAACACCAGGTGGAAGCCGGGGGGTGGGGTGGGGGGTGGGGTGGGGTGGGGGAGGTGGGATCCTGCGCTTCTGGTCCTGGTGGGCGGAGCCTGTGAATCCCAAATTCACCCTTGGTTCTACACACACACACACACAATTGAATAAAAAAAAGTTATTGTAAGTGATCTTAGAACTCAGCAATCCCATTTGTGTGCGTACATTCAAAAGAAGACAAAGTAAATACCTAAATGATTACACCTAAATGCTCACAAACAGCCAGAAAGTAGAAAGGACGCGCCTTTGTCAACTGGCACGTAAGTGAACATGCTCCGAAGTGCTGACCTGGCCTCTCCTCTCAGGGCTATGATAACTCGGAGAGCAGTGTTCGAAAAGCCTGTGTCTTCTGCCTGGTGGCTGTTCACGCGGTGATCGGGGACGAACTGAAGCCACATCTCAGTCAGCTCACGGGCAGTAAGGTAAGTAGCCTCACCGCTTGGCACGTACAAGTCTGCCTCTGAGCCTCGGGCTGCCCTTATTCTTCAGCCGATCCTCTGAGAGGTTCTGCTGCTGGCCCTGGTCACAGCATCCCAGCGCAGCAGGGTGGGCGCATGCAGGCCCGAGCGCCTGTTGTCGGTAACAGCTGACTGGCTCTTTCTCTCTCCCACACCCACATCCTGACATCCCCACCCCAGACTGTTTAGTTAAAAACAGATTGTTCTAGTTGTATGTTCATGAATTATCTTAAATCCACATACACACATTATATATATATATATATATATACATATATATATATATATATTATAAATAACTTCAGAACTTGATGATTAGCCAGGCATAGGTTACAGACTTACAGTCCTTGCCCCAGGAGGCTGCGCAGGAGTGTAGTGCTTGCTTGCTTCTGAAATCCTTGTCTTTCTCTTTTTGGGTGTTGCCTTGTTTTGAGACAAGGTCTCATTCCAGGTTGACCTCGATCTCACTGAGGTCAAAGATGATTTTGGACTCCTCACCCTCTTGTCTAACAACCATGGGTTGGGCTCCAGGTGTGCGCCATCATGCCCGGGCCATTTGTGTGCTAGAGAAGTACTCCCCCCCCCACCTCCCCCCCACTACCCCAGCCACCCTGTCCCCAGCGCTCTCCCCTGAGCCACCCTGTCCCCAGCGCTCTCCCCTGAGCCACCCTGTCCCTAGCGCTCTCCCCTGAGCCACCCTGTCCCCAGCGCTCTCCCCTGAGCCACCCTGTCCCCAGCAGTCTCTGAGCCACCCTGTCCCCAGGGCTCTCCCCTGAGCCACCCTGTCTCCAGCGCTCTCCCAGCCGAGCTGTACTGTCCCCAGCTTCCTTAAATCTTCGAGAAGCACATCCTGTTGACACGGTGTTGTCTTAGTCAGTAGCTGCCCTTGGGTAACTGAGGGACGGGGCCTGCACGCACAGAAGTCCACTGATGAGGGTCATGGGTATTTCTGTGGCGGACAATCAGTTTTCCCAGCGACTCCTCTCTCCTCCTAGGAACTTCCTGCTCCCATGCCCACCATTTCTAGCACCAGATCAGCGCCGTAGGTGTTACCAGACTGCTTCTACCAACACGGGCCCTTTTTGTGTGCCTGTAGTTTGAGCTTGTCACTGTATTTCCAGACTTGCAGCTCACCCTGTCCCTGTGTTGACCCCTACCACCAAAATCCCATGTCTAACCATGCCTCTTCTTCCTCTGCCTTACTTCCCACACCCTGGCCCACCACAGCCTTGTCTCCTGTAACCAGGACAGTTGATACCATCACTCTAAGTCCATAGCATCCACTGTCACCTGCAGCCACAGCTCCGCCGCCTCCAGCGCTGCTTCCAGCCTCTGGTCTGAGATGAGCACCAGCCATCTCTCCTGGGTTCCAGGGATTGAACTTAGGTCCTCATACTGTATGGCAAGTGCTCTTCCCCAGTGAGCATCTCACCGTCTGTAGTATTTCTGCATAACAGTTATCAGCTGTTATGATCAGCACAAGTTAGAAAACCAGAGCAGACAACGTGGCTCAGCAGGTAAAGGCACCTGTTGGAAACCTGGGACTTGTTCAGGTCCTGAAGGAGAGAACTAACTTCTGAAAGTTGTCCTTTGACAACTCTGTCTCTGTCTACCTGTCTGTCTGTCTCTCTCTTTCTCTAAATATTTTTTGGAAGTTGGAAAGCCTCTTTTTCCACACTTTCATAACTTACAGTTTTAATCTGAGTTGTCTATCAAATTGTATTTTTCTATATCTTCTTTAGCATTATCAACAAATTTGGGGTTAAATGGGCACCAGACTTTGTAATTCCACAGTTCTCTCTAAGAACAGCTCTTTGGGTCCACCACACACCTGTCATCCCAGTGTGGCTGAGCACGTGTTACCAAACACAGCTCCTTATACAGAGTCTTTCATGCCTCGTAATCTTAACTGTCCCTTTCCGATGGCATTTTTCTCAAACTATCCCTGCAGTTCTGCAGCCCAGACCACCAGTAAATGGCTCCTCAGCTGCTCTGTTCCTCGGGATCGAGGCCTTATAGCGCTCCAGACAGACATTTCCCAGCACTCCTGCCTCGCCCTCTCAGGCGCTGGTATTCCAAGAGTGATCCATCATGCCCAATTCATACGCAGCTTACTTGGCATCTTAAAATGACGATTTCTGGTCTTGCTTTCCTTGTTCGTTAGTTCCGCAGATCTTGTTCCCGTTGAGGGGTGCCCATGACTGTAACTGTTGCGCTCTGCCTGGGAGCCGGGGAGCAGAAAGTTCTTGCCCTCACTTACCCGTTCTGAGTCCTAGTAGTTGTGATTACTGTGATCAGAGCTAGTTTTGAAATAGCCAAAGGGCAACGTAGAAACAAGTGTGGGTCTGGGGTGTGGCTCAGGAAGCAGAGTGCTTGCCTAGCATGAAGGAAACCATGACATCTATGAAATCTACCTGAAGTATGACTTAAAGCAGGTGACACGCCTGTAATCCCAACAATACCCAGGAGATTAATTCAAGGTGTTCGATGAATAGCTGAAGTTGAGGTCAGTCTTGCTTGCGAAAACCTGTCTCAGTGCATGCAGCTGGTTCTGTACAACTGTTGCTGCGGGCGCAGCGGCGTGCTCAGGTGGCGTGCTGGCTTGACCCCACAGATGAAGCTGCTGAACCTCTACATCAGGCGTGCGCAGACGGGCTCCGCAGGCGCCGACCCCACCACCGACGTTTCTGGACAAAGTTAGTGCTGCGCATCAGGCAAACCAGGTCTCAGAAAGGACAGCTGACCACCGGCATCGCGGAAAGGGAATTCTCAAGTACATCTCTTCCCAAGTTAACCATTGTTTCCCAGTTTTAGTTTTTGTTTCATTTCGTATTTTCTGTAACGGGGGTACCCTCAGTCTGCATGTAACTGTTATGATAGTTATTCCAAATCCAAGGAGAAGCAGTATTAACACCAATTGATCAATACAAAATAATTTTTTAATCCGAGTCACCATTTCACACGTTTGTACTTTTGTCTTCCCATTAACTTTTGCCAGTGTTATGATTGTATAAATTTTTTTAAATGCTGGTTAAACAGGAATGCTTAAAGCTTTAAGAGTTTAACAGTCTAAAACTTTTTTGCCTTTATTCAACTGCAGAATAATCTTTTTATTACTACTTGGAGTTTCGTTCCGTATCATGTCCTATGCTAGAAATACCGAGGATGACGTGGCCGACGGCGGGACTGAGCCTCCGCCAGACTCTGTTGCTCTGATGGCGAACCGTGTCCTTAGCTGCAGCTTCTTTGGGGCCAT
The DNA here is from genome assembly GCA_023101885.1 of Typhlomys cinereus. Lineage (NCBI taxonomy): Eukaryota > Metazoa > Chordata > Mammalia > Rodentia > Platacanthomyidae > Typhlomys > Typhlomys cinereus. The sequence continues at coordinate 238,661 of JALPQD010000374.1, read as the reverse complement.
CTGTAGTGAGGAAACCAAGGCCTCAAAGAACTGCTCCAGAATCAGCCAGTTTCGTAAGATTGTTGTTTGTTGGTTGTCGATCTTGCCATCTTTATTTAAAGCCATGTCCCCTCTCTGATCCGTGAGAGCCACACCAAATGTCTGCCTAGGTTTTCTTGGTGGTTATTGGAAATAGAAGGCTTCGCTGCAGAGGTTTTTTTTGTTGTTGTTTATCTTGTGAATGATGCTTTTTTATTTATTAATATCAAATTCACTTATGAATAAACCCGATGATGGAATCCAAGAGAAAGATCAAGTGCATGTACATCTCCACCCACCTATTCGTCATCAGTACTGAAATGCGGGAGTCAGCCAGCACCGTCTTGGTAAGTGGTAGAACCTGGTTTCCTTTGACCCTGAAATTGTCTTACTTGAAAACGTGGATCCCGGCGAGAGAGAAGCCGTGCGGGCTCCTGCTGCTGGCCTTGCTCTCCACCTCTTCAGGGCTGACACTTCATCTGACTGCTGCCTGGGCGTCCTTTGGAAAACTACTTCAACAGTGAATTTTTCTTTCCAACAGTTTTTTAAAAACCACCTTTTGCTGAACCTATTCTTTCATGTACAGCCAACTTTCACAAATTACCAATTTGGGTGAAAGGCCAAATTACATTATTTAGAACTAGGATACAATGATTTCTCATCCTGAGGTCTTTTTGTTTGTTTTTTTTATTCCTAATATAAGGTGAATCTGACTGGAAAGACAAATGACTATTAGGGAAGCGATTTGCTACTGTTACTACAGAGTTATTTGTACTTTCTTTCATTGGGAAAAAGTGTAGAAATGTATGTAAAGAATTGAAGATGAGAGAACCGAGTGGATGGTGTGTCGTAGGCTTCCCCTCCCTCCCCTTCTCTTCTGTTCAGCAGAAAGCAGATAGACTTCTCAGTATCCCCTCCCCTCCCTCTAACAGTTTTGTTTTCTACTGTTAATTACATTGTGTATTTATAGTTCTCTGCTTACCGTTGTGCATATACTGGCAATAAAACTGTACATAACATTACTTGAAGAACTTACTCCTGTATCTCAGCTGTTTATTTCTGACTCGCTTGCTGCGTCTTAAGAGCCACTCACGTAATGGGTGGAAGGTTTGTTTTAGGCTTTAGAGTGCTGTGTCAGTGGTTCTCATGCATTCTGTAAGTGCATCTGAGGCACTAAGATCAGGACCAGCAACCACTCTGGGCACCTCTCCCAACTTGCCGGAAGAAGGAAGTGCGCGGCAAGCAGGAGCTCTCCAAGGTAGTGGTGTGTTTCGTAATCATTGAGTCAGGACGGTTTACTTTGGCCTCTGCTTGCGGCAGTGCTGCATCCTGCTGCAGCAGAGCAAATTCTCAAACCTGGATCCATCAGGAAATGAACGAAGATGGGCTGCGAGACGCTGGGGGCTGAGGGGTCTGCTCACAAACCGGCAGCCTGACCCAGCCCCCAGAAGCCCACGTGGCGGAAGGAGAGAAGAGACTTCTCAAAGTTGTCTTCCGACCTCCACCCATGGCAAATATACATGCAGCCCCACACCCCTCCTCCTCTCTCTCTCTCTCTCTCTCGAATACATAAACCAAGACAGCCAATAAAAAAATAAGAGTAGGTGGGGAAGGAAAGAGAAAGCTTCCTGCAAGATACACTAACACATCCCTGTGCTTCTAGCCGCCAGGGGCTGAGGGAGGGCAAGTGTATTACTTGTTGAACCTACAAGTCCTAGGTAATAGTGAGAGGAAACACAAAAGGCAGGTGGCGAGTGCTCGCCTCGAGGGGGCCGCAGCTGTAAGCAGTGGGGGAGTACTTGTCTAGCATGCTTACCCAGCATGCATTTCATCACCCAGGTGTGATGGCACAGGTTGGGCAGAACTGGGAATTCAGGGTATGTTTTGCTATGGCGTGGAATCCCAGCTGGTTCCTACAATCTCACCACTGAGGGAAATGAAGCCAGCAATCCTGGGACCACGCAACTCTCGTCTCAAAAATAAAACAAGACTGCAGTCATTAAAGTGCTTCGATTCTCGGGAGTCACCTTAAAACCTGGGCATGTAACCCTGGGACAAGAGGGTGCCGGAAGCCAGCCTAGCGCCTCCTGCAAGGTCATCTAGTCCATCAACTGGGAAACATCTTCCTGGGAACCCAGAGACTCTTGGGCTACTTTCGGGCTTCAGCCTTTCCCTTCTCGTAGGATGAGATTCCTGGAGAGGCTACGGTCTGTGGGATTCATTGTTTCCATCTGGATGGCCAAAGGAAGAAACAGGAAATCTCATCCCTCCCTCCCCCCATCTCTCTGACACAAGATGTTACAGTTACTCCTCTTTGTGTTGCTGAGAAGATACACAGTTGAAGGGGGAAAAGGGAGATTTATTTGTCTTAGAGTTCAAGAGAGTGAGAGGAAGCAGGAACTGGTCACCCCACCCCGTGACACGCCTTCCCCTAGCAAGCCTCTACCTCTCCAATTGCCATGACCTTTCCAAACGTTAACACTAAAATTCAAGCACATGAATGGGGGGAGGGGCGGGCAACTCACATTGGAACCATGACAGCAGGGTCTTACGTAGCACTGTCTGACTTTGAACACCTGCCCTGCCTCTCCCTCCTGAATTCTGGGATTCTAGGCATGTACCACCACTCATCAGGAGGATCTCTTCTGAACTCATCTGCATTAACTCCCTTCCCTTCCTCCTCCATTTTTTCCTGCTTTCCTTCTCCCTCCTTCCCTACCACCCTCCTTTCCCATGGGACATGGGTTGAGCTCATCACTGGGGGGATCTGTGTGCCAGCACCCAGTGCTCCTGGCATCCAAGGTTACTGACTGCAGGTTTGGGACAGTGACTACTTTGGAGCAGAATATTTAAAAGCTGACCGTCGGATACCTTACCCTGTTTCTCCATCCTTGAGAGAGATTAGATAACACCAGGCTTTAGATGCTCCGTGACTAGCATGCCGAAGCAAGAGGGGATCCCAGCCAAACCAAAGGAGGCAGGTAGAAAATGAAGGATTAAAGCCTTTGCCTTGCAAACCAAAGGACCTGAGTTCAGATCACAGATAAAAATGCCGGCCAGCGATGGCAGCAGTCTAATACAATCCAGGATGACTCCCCAAGTCACCCTGGGCCTCCACACACTCAACTATCTACACGCAGGCGTGTGCACACGAATTTAAAAAAAGATTGATCAACTGGAGGCTTACATGGTAGAGTCAACTAACTTTTGAAAGTCATCTTCTGATTTGACTAATGAGCCATGACACGTGCTCACTCTCCCCCCTTCCCTTCCCTCCCTACCTGCTCCCTCATTTTCCTCTCAAATAAAATACTTACATTAAAAAAAAAAGAGAGAGAGAGATGCTTTTACATGAGGCCTGAGTGAGGAGCAAATGCTTTTCAGCAAAAGCAAAAATTACATCATCAGCTGTAGTAGTATCTCTAAACTTGGAGCAATAATGTGTCATTTTTTCCAGAAGTTTGCATAGAGGTTACTTAGCAAAACTGTCACTGTTTCCTTCCCTCTTAGTAACCCATACCTTTTACATGGGGTTATAAGGAAGCCTTGGGTAGGCCCTCCAGCTCCCCGTGGATTGTATGAGTTGATTTGTAGGACACTCTCAAAATAAGGTGTGGGTGCCTCCTTAGGAGGTGAGGTTTCAGGTCCAAAATTTAAAGACTAGGAAAGAAAGATTGTGCTGTACACAGTACTGCTACAACCCACATGAAATTTCCTGCCTGGTCTCACTGTACTCCTTTGCTGTGCCCCTCCAAACTCATAATCCCCCTCAATGCAGATTTTACTCTTTGAGGACTCATGCATCCTACAGTGGCATTGAATTCACTATGTAGACAAGGATAAACTTGAGCTGATTCTCCTGCCTCCCAGATACTAGGATTTGCCCGTATGTGCCCCCTGTGTATCACTGAGGCTCCAATCCAGGGCTGCTTGCCTGCTAGGCAAGCTACAACCTCAGCCCTATTGGATCTGTGAAGCTCATTGCTCAATTTGTAGCCCGGGATGGCCAGTGATTCTCCTGGGTTCAATTTCTGAGTGTTGGGATTGCCTGTATGAACCACCATACTCTGCTTCTGAAAATGGACATTTGAGACAGAACAGTCCCCTTTATTTTTCTGGGGAGCCAGCCTTGAATAAATCTCGTTCCTCCCATTTCTGTCCCCCCCCCCTTTTTTTTTAGCAGAACAACAAACGTAACTTTTCTTAGACTTCTGAGGTACTGCTTCCACACGTTTGGGTACAGCTTGATGAAAGAAATTGGTGGTCACTTGCATATATTATACTCATCTTGAGAGTAAAAATGACCTTTACCTCATCCCACTACCCTATATTTTTCAACTAATAGAATTAATAAAAACTTCATTTTGAGGATAACCAGGTACCCATAAGAGCTTTAATAGTGGGAAAAAGGAAGTGAAAGTGGGCAGAGATAGGAAACCTGTGTGCCAAGTAGGACTCTTGACACTTTCTATATTTATCCTGGTACCTTCCCACCTGTGTAGGCCTTCGGTATTACCCGAACCATGACCTTCTGTGTTTGCTTCAGACAAACATTCTTTTTCTGCAAATTTACATGCTTTGTGTGAGTTGATGCACAAGATTAAAGATCAAGAGAGGTGTTCTACATTCTGGGCTCTTTCACGGTGCATATCTTAATTATTTTGGTGTCATTTTTCTTTATAATAGAATGTGAGGCAAAGGGAGAAGTAAAATAACTTCCCAGCACCACTCTCAAGAGCAATCAGTGTTAAAATATGACGATAGGCTTCTTAGTTATGGGAATGAAACTCCATAGGATGAAGACGTGTAAGAGAACTCAATGAGACCACCCAATATGATATGGATGTGGCTCATGATGTCCTGCCTTATCTTGGTTTCGTTGAGAGGGTCTCTCACTTAACCACGAGCTGTGGGGTTGTGAAGCCCCTTCCAGTCTCTTCAGCTCCCAGTCCCCAAACTGCAGGCCATTCTTTTAGGTCTTCTTGCTTCCAACAGCAAGCGCTCTTACCTCTCCATTGTGTCTACTCCCCGTTATTTTTCAGCAGTTGCGTTTTTTTTTTTTAAGTTTATTTTTAGATAACGGGCTAGGTTTCCGTCCTGGAATCTAGAGATCTGGATTAACGAAAAAGCCACAGCTCAGCTGTGGATTTGGGCGTGTCCTTTCGCTGCACAGACCTGTTTCCTCATCTGTAAGGCACGAACTTGTACTGGCAGCGAGTGATTGCAGGCTGATATTTAAGCTACAGAGTAGTTTAGGAGTAATTCCCTCCCCATCACATATCTCGGTAGAAACCTGTGTCTCAACAGTTTTGTTAACTTGGACCGGGGCGGAGGGCCAACGCTGAGCCTCCGGTCTTGCTATGCCAACCGGCAGGACTTCAGATCGGGGTCCTCTAAATCGCTCTGTGCCTCCTCCCTTGGAGAAAAGGGGGTGTGTGGGCCGCGGCGGGGCGAGGGAGGACGGTGTCTGCGGGCACCGGCCCGAGCCCCCGTGGACGCCCCATCCGTCCCCAGTGGCGCATCGTGACTCCGCGCAGCAGTCTCCGGACACTACCGGTCCATCCTCCTGCCAATCGAGGCTCGAGCACACCGGCCTGCCGCTCCTCCCGACGCGACGACGGCAGCCCGCGGGAGCGAGGACAAAACAATCCCGACCGCCGGGAAATGCCCCGGGGACGCCGTGCATCGCGGGAACGGGCCCCGGAAGCACTTCCCGGCGCGGACCAATGGGCGGGCTCCCGTGGCAGCCAGCCCGGACCTCGGGTCAGCGACGGGGGAAGGACGCTGGGATTGGCTCTTCCGCGAGGGCGCAGAGGCTCACGGGAGTGCTGCCCCGGAGCGTGCCGTCACTGCCCAGCCCGCCCGTCAATCATCCGGACCGAGCGCCCTCGGCACCGCCTCTTCCTAGGCCGACGCGCCCCGAGGCCCCGACGCCGCGGGGGCCGGGGGGAGCACCGCGTGGGCGGGGCCGCGCCGGGAGGTCCTGGAGGTTCTGCCGCCGCGAGGGCGCGGGGCCGTGCGGGGCGGGCCGGGGCGGGCCGGGGCGGGGAGGGGAGGGGGGCGCGCGCGCGGGGGCGGGGCCGGGGCGGGGCCGGAGGAGGAGGCGGAAGCGGCGAGCGAGCCCGAGCCGGAGCGCGGCGGAGCCCAGCGTCCCGGGGGCCGGCGGAGCGGCGTCGGCGGGGTTGGCCGGGGCGAAAGGGGCGCTGGAGCCTGGGCGGGCCGAGGGCCGGGGACGAGGCCCGGGGAGCGAGCGGGTGACGGGCGTGCCCGGGGCAGGGCTCGCGCGGGCGGCGGAGCGGGCCGGGCTCCCGCGCGCAGCCGGGGGGATGCGGCCCGGGGCGCCGGGGCGGGGCGGGCGGCGGCCGCGCGGGCGGCGCCGGGGGCGGGCGGCGGCGGCATGAGGCGCGGGGCCGGCGGCCGCGCGAGGGAGGCGCCGCCCGCGGCCCGGCCGCCGCCGCCGCCGCAGCTGCCGGCCGGCGCGCCGCGCGCTGACAGCTGGGCCTCGGCCGCCCTCGTCTCGGCCGCCTCCCGGGCCGCCGCCGGGGACCACTCGCCGCGCCGCCGGAGGCTTCACCCGCGCCCTCCCCCAGGACGCGCCCGCGGAGCTCGGGCGCCTTCGCCCCGGACCCGGAGGCCGCGCTGCGCGGGGCGGCGGCGAGGCCGGAAGATGGCCTGGGTGCTCAAGATGGACGAGGTGATCGAGTCCGGGCTGGTGCACGACTTCGACGCCAGCCTGTCGGGCATCGGGCAGGAGCTGGGCGCCGGCGCCTACAGCATGAGGTACGGGGCCGGGGGCTGCGGGCGCGGGGCAGCGCAGCGCGCCGGCCACTCCTCTCTCCTAACCGTCGGGGAGCCCCTCGGAGCCCCGAACGGGCCGCGCTCCGCCGGGAAAGACCTTCCGGCCGCCTCGGCCGCTTGCTGTGGGGTGCTCCTGCCGGGGAGCCCGCCCGCTTTGCGGGTTCGACGCGCTCAGAACGCCGCCGCCTGCGCCGTCGGGGCAAGTGGCGCCCGCGGCTGCAGAAGCGCGGCGACTCGATTGTAGCCGTCGGGTTGCCGCGGGTGCAACTTCTGCAGTTTCCTCCCGCCGCGCTCGCGCCCCCAGCCCGCGAGTTAGCACTGCTGCCTGCGCCGATTGCAGGATCGGAGCTCGAGCTGCTCTTCTTCCCCCGAGCGATTCGCGCGCTCGGAAGGGGCGGTGGTTGGTGGTGGCTCTGTTGACTGTAGTTTCTACAGCTAGAGTTACTCAGGGAAGGCTGAAAGCGAGCTGTCTGTGAGCTTCTGGTTGGTAAGAATTAGGGTGTCCTTCGGCGCTGCGCCCGTCCGTAGATCGGTGCGTTTCCCTAGTGTTTGCATGCCCCTTTGCAGCTCGGGGAACCTGCAGAAACCCCGTTGGGTCTGTGCTGTGGCCAGCGGTGGGGGCCGGTCCCTGAAGCCGATTGTCTTGACTCTGGCGCGAGAAGCATCTCGGAATAGAGGAGACACGTTTTCTGGGTGTTTGGAAGCCAGAGGCGGGGAAGCGTACTAAAGAGACCCCCAAACCCCACCCCCCACCCCTCCCTGGCATCCGACCCCCGTTGGGTCTCTGCTCCTCTCCCTGAACTTGGCTCCTCTTCTCCCTTGCTCTTGTGCCCCAGGTGAGGTGCATTACTTTCTGGAACAACTGTCTCCGTGGTCGAGGAAATGGAGCTGCTCAAAGTCACCGGGTCACCCAGCAGGGAGCACAGAAGCCAGGTGCTTCCCTGTGGGAACCCCACTCGGTGCCCTTGGTCCGCTGGACACCCTGGACTTGGCAGAAGAGGCCCGTGCAGCAAGGCCCGCTGGTTTCTGTGGTTTCTCATCATAGTCAGAAGAGGTTGCTCGGCCTGGCTTTCAGCGTGTGCCTCTCTCTCGGGTCTGACGACTGGTCTCGGTTTGGTGTTTGGGCCGCCTTCCTCGACCCGATGGGTATTTCTGTGAGAAGGGACTAAATCTTTTTCTCTACGCTTTCCCGAGTGCATCCTGTGGTTCTATCCACGGTGGTATTCCTCGAGGACAGGCTTTCCTTGGACTGGTTGGTTGTGTCGTTTATTTCAGCTTCCAGTGACTGCGAAGATAAAACCCGCGATGTTCAGTTGGGCCCCTTCTTCACACTCAGGGGCTGTAGCCCGTGGCAGCATTCTAACCCTGCGCCTGTCCAGTCCTCGCAGGAGTCGGCAGGAAGGCAGGCCTGTCTGGTTTATTCGTTCTCTCCTGTTAAGTTCAGGGAGTGGCCAAGTTCCCAAGTTCAAGGACAGCCTTGTCTAGTTGTCCAGATCCTGTTTTTCCAAAAACAAACAGCTCCAGGTAAAAGTGAGCAACTGACTGGAAAAATAACTTCATGATGAAAATTCAGTTTATAGGACACTTTCAATTTTTTTCTTTCCAGTAGAGCATGTTTATTACTTTTGTTTTTTCAGATGTCTTAAAACTCTCTTTCTTATGGCTCGGGTATTGGACCTAGGGCAAGCGGTTTCTTACTGTGTGGCCTGGGCTGGCCTCAGACTGGCATCCTCCTGTTTCAGCCTCCTGATACTGGGATTGGATATGTGAGCCACATCTGGTTTAGGCAGGTTATTGCAACTTTTTTGGGGTTTTTTTTTTTTTTTTTTTTTGAGAGTGGGTCTCATGTAGCACAGGCTGGTTCAAAATCCCTGGGTAACCGAGGATGACTGAATTTCTGAGCCTCCCGCTTCCATCTCCTGAGTGCCGAGAGTGCAGGGCTGAGCCGCTGCCTGGTTTGTGCTGTGCTGAGGGCTGGACCAGGCCTGGTGCCTGCCAGGCAAACGTTCCTCTAGTGAGTCAGCCCAGCCCTTAGCCCAGTTACCTGGAGTTTTTGAGACAGGGTCTCATGCGAGCCTGCTTTCTTTGAGTCCCCTTTGCAGCCCAGGCTGGTGCAACACCTCGGGGCCCCCCTCCTGCTCCTCGGACTCTTAAAACTTCTCTCAGGGACTGTTTCCTCAGCTTCAGGGGAAGGTAATTCGGAAGAGGTGGTTTCTTAAATATGTTTATGTGTGTATGTGTGTAGCATTTGAGTATCAAATAATGTGGAGCGATGGTACTAGAGCCATTTTGAGCCTAGTTTCTAATCTTACCTTTGTTTCAGGGAGGGGTCTACTCCTCATTTCGTGAGCCTCGTTCTGTGTGTCACAGTGTGTGTAAGATGTCAGCTGTGCACTTTCTGTGTGAGACAGATCTTACAAAAGTCTTTATACAAGTTTTGGGTTACAGTGCCACAGCTCCCAACTGGCTGTACACTCAGTTGGTGGAATGCTTGCCAAGCGTGCTTGAAGTCCTGGGCTCACTGTCCCTGCAGAACAAAACCAGGTGGTCACACGCTTCTGCAGTCCTGTCACTGGGAAGGTACAAGTAAGCACACTGGTCAGCCAGCACCAGTGTGGAGCTCAGACCCGTTCTCTCCTCCACAGGTGGCTCTAGGGATTGAACTTGAGTCACGTGTTTTGTGCACGTACCTTTCCCGGCTGAGCCATCTTGCCAGCTCAGTAGTATCTTTACACGGTGATAGATGGGTGTTTTCTTGTGTAATCCTTCTGCTTTTGTGGGCTGTCTAGGTTTTCAATAAAATGTTGACTAGAGACACTAACAGCTGAAATGCACTCAAAAGTTAACAAACCATTTGTCTTCTTAGACAACAAGCCCATCTTTCCTTCTACTTTTTCTTTTTGCTCTTTTTTTTTTTTTTTTTTTTTTTTTAAGTTGGGAACTTACATTATAGCCCAGACTGGCTTCTACATGGAAGTCACCTGAGTGCCTCGCGGGATTTAAGTATGTGCCACCAGTCTTCCTACACTGCTGTCTTTGGTTGTTTGTTTGTTTTCTTCTGTGGCATTTGGTTTTGCTGTGTGTGTGTGTGTGTGTGTGTTTTAGGTTGAATACAGGATCTCATGCATATCACAAGAGTACTTGTTCCCCCCTGAATATACCCCCAGCCCTCTGCGTGTTCATTGTTGAGACAGGGACTTGCTGTCTGGCCCTGACTGGCCTGCAGCTTGCTGTGTAGGCCAGGCTGGCTTCAGACTCGCCGCACGCAGTCCTCCTGAACGTGGGAATTGCAGGTGTGCCCAGCTGTGCATTTTAGTGTTGCAGGTGGTGGAACCAAAGCCTGGTGCATGCCGAGTATGCCCTGCACAGCACCCTGAGCCCTGTCCTCGGCCTGCTCTTCTTTGATTGAGTCAAGATGGTGTTGTTTCAAGTACCTTGTAGCTTTTTCTTTTCATGAGCTGATTTTTTTTTTCATGAGATGAGATCTAACGGGTTTTCTTTCCTTTTTTTTTTCTTGGACAGTCTCATGTGTCTCAGTTCCCTTCACACTTGATCTTCCTGCCTCTGTGTCCCCGTGTTTTATGCACCTGAGGCTGGAACCCAGGGTCTTGTGCATTCCAGGCAAGCACGCTGCCGGCATTCCGTGCTCCCTTGTTGCTTCTCTTGCGAGCGTCTCTGCAGGCCATGCTGCCTCGAACGCACTGGTCTAATAGCTGCCCTCGACCTGTGCGTGACCTCATGCCGCCATGCCTGGTGGTGACTTAAGCACTCCCTGGTTTTGAAGCCAGCTGCCTAGAGAGTTTGAGTTAGCCTGGGCTGCATTGCTGAAGGTTTGTAAGCTCCCCTGGGTTGCTGCGTTCTGGACTTGGGGGACGCGTCTCTTTTGGTGAGCACATGTTTGCAGTGTGGTTTTTCAGCAGACATGGACACGTTCAGAGGGTCGGTTACTGTTGGCTTGTGGCCTGGCTCCTTCCTTTGTGTTGCTCAGTAGTTTCCAGACAGTGACCCCCGTGCCCCACCTGCTGGCTTTCCTGGATGCTCCCCAGCCTTGGAGCTCTTCCTGCCATGTTCAGCTGCTTCCCTGCTTCCCGGTCCTGGGCCAGCTTAGGCCTTTCCGTGGAGTGCTTGCAGTGGAGTGCTCTTCCTTTGTTCTTGTTGGGTGATGCTCTCCTGCATCACTGTGCACTCTGGCCGCCAGTTGCCTTGAAATCTCTCCTGCATTTCCCACTAGTTCCCTCTCTGCTGGGCTCTGGGAACTTCTTCCTGCTTTTCTGATTCACCCAACTTCCATCATAGTGAGTTCTTACCTTTGGCCATTCAGATTGCCAGTTCCAGAAATTCCTTATGTTCTTTTTTGGTTTTGCAGCCTTTATCCTTTCCTGTTCTTTGCATAGCTTTCCAGACTTGTCTTCTTTTAATTCTTCAGACAGGGTAAGCATAACTTTATAATTTGAGCCTGATAATTCTAGCACTTGAAGACTTGGTGGTCTGAGTCATTGCTGTGTCTGTTAGGAAAATGGAATCACGGAGGTGTTTCCAACAGAGGCTTTAGCAGGCACTGGAGAGCCGAGGTGACCCGCTGCTGCTGCTGCCGCTGCTCCTGTTGCTGCCTCTGGAGCAGCAGCTGCTTCCAGACCTTGGCAGCCAAAGTGGACAACTGCCTGCTTCCACCTGCCTTCCCTGTCCCACTCTTGTTTCCCGTCAGCGCTGCGCTTCAGCACAACCCTTGTCTCCTGAGGTGGTTCCAGGGCTGTGGCCCTCGCGGGCAGAGGAGAGTGCTGAGTGCCAGAGTCTGCGCTGGGCTGGGCCGTCTGTTGTTTCTGCTGCGGGCTCTTATTCCTAGAGTCTTGTTTGTCCTTTTACTGCTGATTATTTTTGAGTCTTGGCATCGCAGAATTGGGATAATTTGATGCCTGCAGCGTGTCACGTGCTTATCAAAGCCCTGGAAGTACTTCTACCTGTCTGGGACCACTGTAGTCCACATTTAGCAGCTTCTGGATCCCAGGGGAAACAGACACCCCAGATACCTTTGTAAGCGCTTGCTGACCTTCTCCCCCCGGGAACCTTCCTGCCCAGGCATCTCTGTGGTCCAGTTTCTTGCGGATAGCACTGTTCAAGACCCCTAGAGCCACCATAATCACAGCACAGCTTTGTGGTTCTATCCTCGGGCAGGAAAGGGCTCTTTGGCAAAAGCTGTTTTGATCTAGGCTTGCTTAGGTTTGAATCTACCTCCATAAGATACTGTTCTTCTTTTAAAGTATCCAAGAATAAGAAGAAGGCTGGACAGATGGCTCTGGGGTTAAGACTCTTGTCTCGCAAGCAGAAGGTCCTGAGTTCAGATCCCACGTCCTATGTAAAACACCAGGCTAAAATAGCAGTGGTCCGAACTTCCCATCCTGGTGGGTGGAGCCTGGGAAATCCCAAAGCAAAGAAAGGAGGTAGAAGCAATGCAGGGTGAGTCCGGAAGTCATCATTGGTCCGGGACACAGTGTCCTCACACACACACACACACACACACACACACACACACACACACACACTAAATAAACAAACAAATAATTTTTTTAAAAGAACATCTTTAAAAAAATTATGTGTGGTGCATGCATGCTTACACATGTGCCAGTGCATACATGCACAACCTGTGTGTGGAACGTAGAGGACAACATTCAAGAATCATGTCTCCTCTTCCTCTTTACTGAGTCGGGCCTCTCCTGTGTCCCCTCTCTGCCTGCTCCAGCTGGCTGGCCTGTGGACTGCTGGGCAGTTTCTCCTGTCTCCCCTGCCGTGTCTATGGAAGTGCTGGTATTACAGACGTGTGCCACCGCTCTGGCTTTTTGGCCCACTTGTCAACACTTAAGAAGAGTGTATGTACGATTGCATTCACGCGCGCGCGCGCACACACACACACACACACACACACACACACACACACACACACACACACACACACACACACACCTGTGATCCCTCTCCGCTGTTTTTCTCTCATTCTGAACAGGGTAAAGTGGGAGACTCAGCACACCACTTAGCCATTACTGAGCACCCATTCAGGTGTCTCTTACTTGCATCTTGCTTTTATTCTTGTGTTTTGAATTCTTTAGGCTTTCATTTACCTTCCAAATATCAGAAGGCATCAAATTCTGCCTTGTTTTTGGAAACTGGCATCCCATTCGTGTATCGCATTCAGAAGCTGTAGAAGTGGACTTCTGGGCACTGACGACCCCTGGGAGGCGGCATATGTTGTCAGGCTTTAGGCACCTTGTAGTTCTTCGTATTCGATCAAGTTTGTTGTGGCTTTTTTTTTTTTTTTTCTTGGCTTTTGAGAAAGTTTCATGTAGCCCAGACTGACCTTAAACTCTCTGTAGCCGTGGCCGACCTTGCATTCCTTCCTGTCCCTCCTGCTTCTACCCCTGTGTGGAGAGCTAGTTTCAGGCGGAGTCACCCACCCTGTTTGCTTTGCTTTGCTTTGCTTCGTGTGAGACAGTCTCAAGTAGCGTTTCCATGCGTAGTGGAGCTGGCACCCGTGCAGCCCGCTCTGGGCTTCACTGTGGTTCTCCACTTAACAGCTTTTGGTGCTGACCTCGGTTAAAATTTGCCACCAGGTAGGTCTTTCAGCTTTTCTTACAATGCTTCAGTTGAGTTCTGTGTGTTTTTGAGACTGAGATGGGTGTATAGAATCGAGCCTGTTGTACTTCCTGGTATTTTTTTAATCTCAGAAATGTCCTGCTTATGAAAACATGTGTTACTCCATAGGATATATAATTTTACTTGTCAGTTAAAAAACAGAAATTACCTGGTTCAATTTAAGAAAGGCTTTAATATTCAGAAGTTTGTTTCCATTATGGGATTACACTTTCATATGGCTCCACTTTTCCATTTTGTAAGAATGGGTTTTACTTAAGAATTTCATTGATTCAGCACTCATAGCTCCTTCGTATGTTGTGTCAGTCAGCGAAGAAACAAGTGGAGGGTGGTCGAACCCTCTGGGAAGACACAGATCCGGCTGGTGATCTGTGTTGGCCCCTGAAAAGAGCTGTGCAGTTGGGGCCGGCATGTAGCTTCTCCCCCACCCCAGGAACCCCCACCTGATGGGAGGGACCCCTGCCTGATGGGAGGAACCCCTGCCTGATGGGAGGAACCCCTGCATGGTGAGGAGCAGTCAGGGAACAGCTCCTGAGAAGCATGAAGAGAGGCTGAAGCGTCGGCGGCCTGTGAGGTCAGGAACAGAGCTGACATTGCAAGGATCCTGGTTGAAAACAAGCTGGTGGAGGTTGAGAGAAATGAAATGATCTGTTTTCTAATTTCTCGTTGTTGTCGTTTGGAAGACTTTTTTTTTCTTGGTATGGTCTCAGCACATGCACCCCAGACTATTAAACTTGGGGTCTTTCAGCTTCATTCAGCTTCCCAAACGCCAAGATTCACAGTACACCTGCTCTGTCCTGGCTCCCTTTCCCTTCTGCTACACCCTGAACCTCGACCTCGGTTGGCTAGGCAAGGAAGTAAAGAGTGAGTTGGCGCCAGTGCGCTTGGCACACACCTGTCATCCAGCACTCAGTAGGACTGTGAGTTTGAGGCCAACCTGGGTTACAGAACAGAACCTGTTTCAAAGCAAAGTTAATGAGATGTTGCTAAGAAATGATCTTGACATTGGGAGCAGAGACAGGAAGATCAGGAGTGTGGTAGGTTTGAGCCAGCCTGGGCTACATGAGACTTTATGTTAACAAGACAAAACAAATTTCCTCCCTCTGTATATTACTGCTGGGTGTGTAAATGGTGCAGCTGCTTTGGGAAACCAGTTCGACCATATGCCCCCATAATTCTTCTTAGGCGTATAACTCCCCCCCCCCAAAAAAATCATGTGTGCATGCAAGTAACTTCGTAATGGCTAAGATAGGAAAGCCCGGCTGACACATGAGCATTAATGGTTTTTCTATTATAGAAATAGATCTGATCTCTTTAAAAATCAAACAAACATTTAGGGCTAGAGAGAAGGCTCAGGGTTTTAGCCTCTGCCTCACGAGCAGAAGTTCCTGGTCCCATGTGAAAAATGCCAGAATAAAATGGTGGCGGTCTGCACTTCCAAGTAGCTTGGGAAACTCCAGAGCAAAGTGAAGAGGAAGTAGAGCAATCCAGGGTGGTTCCCGAATTTACCCCTGGGCCTCCACGGGCACACAACGCCCTCTGATACACCCGGACACACACAGAGACACATGCAATAAGTAAATACACAATACATTCTTTTTTTTTTTTTTTTTTTTTTTTTAATTTTTTTTATTATTATTATTATTTATTCAACTGTGTGTATATGTGCGCGTGTGTCTGTGTGTGTATGTGTGTGTCTGTGTGTGTGTAGAACCACGGACGAATTCGCGAACCACCATGGACGCCTCCACCTCCTTCTGCCCCGGGATTCACAGGCTCCGCCCTACCAGGACCAGAAGCGCAGGCCGCCCCCGCTTCCGTCTGGCGTCTATACGTGGGATCTGGGATCCGAACTCGGGACCTTCCGCCTGCAAGGCGGAGGCTTAACCCCTGAGCCACCTCTCCAGCCCACAATACATTCTTTTGAGAGAGAAAGTGAGGGGTGGGTGGTGTGCGTGCATACATGCATACACACCCACACATATGCATACACACATGTGTACACACATGCATACACACACACACACACACACACGGGTGGAGTCAAGGACCACTTGCAGAAATCATTTCTCTCTATCCAGGTCTCCATTGGTTGAAAACAGGTTATTTCTTTTTTCTGTTCTTTTCTTTTTTCTTTTTTCTTTTCCCTCCCTCCCTTCCTCCCTCCTTCCTTCATTTGGGTGGGCGAATGTATGGTGTGTGTGTGTGTGTGTGTGTGTGTGTGTGTGTGTGTGTGTGTGTGTGTGTGTGTGTTAGAAGATGGCACTGTGTGTGTGCCTGTGAGGAAAGAGTGACATTGAGAATCATCCTGATTGCTTCACCTCCTTATTGCTTTGCTCTGGGGTTTCCCAGGCTCCACCTTCCAGGGCTGAAATGCAGACTGGTGCCATATCCTCCTGGCATTTTTACATGGAATCTGGGGATCTCGGCCCTCTTCAGGTGAAGGCCTTAACCCCTGAGCCATCTCCCCAGTCCAACCCAGGTCATTCTAATCTTACATTTTAAAGGAAACCATCCCCTAGCTACCTAGCAGATGAAAGCCCAGCACCGAGAGGGGCGGGGGATGCCTCTTAAACGTGTTTGTGCTTCCAGATATTTAACCCCAAATGAGGTCTTGATGTTCTGCTTTCCAGCGATGTGTTGGCATTGCCCATTTTCAAGCAGGAAGATTCCAGCCTTTCGTTGGATGGTGAAGCTAAGCACCCCCCGTTCCAGTATGTGATGTGTGCTGCGACTTCACCTGCAGTGAAATTGCACGATGAGACTCTCACTTACTTGAACCAAGGTCAGTATGACTTTCTCCTGTTGCCACATTTGCAACCCTGAGGAAATGTTACCACCATAACCTGGATTGCTGGTGATGCGTAGGTTCTTGGACTGTGTGATTTTAGTTAGCAAAAGCTATAGGACTTCCGTGAACCAGGGGAGTGAGTTTGTCAATACTCTGTGTGTGTGTGTGTGTGTGTGTGTGTGTGTGTGTGTGTGCATGTGAGTCATAGCACTGGGTGGAGGTCTCAGGAGTAAGTTTGTCAATACTGTGTGTGCACGTGTGCTGCTGTGTACATATGTGTACATGCTGCCTGTGAGCCGTAGCACCAGATGAGGTCAGAGGACTATATTTCCACCGTGAAGGCTCTTGGGACTGAGCTCAGGTAGGCAGGCTTGTGCCAGCTGTCTTTACCCACTGAGCCCACCAACCCTGTAGAAGAAGAGTTGGTGCAGGTTTCTCATCCAAAGGAGGAGCACATGGGAAAGGTTGGGAGTTATTTTTAGGGTCACTGAAACTTGAAAGGGAATCAGTTCAGCTAGCCAGCGGGCCTTGGCTATGAGATATATGCTGAAAATAGATGCCAGCCGTGCCAAAGTGGAGCCCAAGGTTCAGTCAAGTATGCAAAATTTTATCTGGTCTAGAGTTCACCTCTGAAAAAGAGGAATTTTTCTGAGCTCCTCCTAGCAATTTGAATATGGCCCCATGTGACTTAGCATTCCTATGCAGGATTAACTTGTTGGATATGTGTATCATAAAGCCTATCGTTAACTCTTATTTCTTATTTAAAGAGTATCTGTACATTTATTTAGGTTCTGATGGTTATTTCTTAATTATTTTACTTTGAGCTTTTTTTAAAAAGTATATTTTATTTATGTATTTGAGAGTGGGGGAAGGGCATTCACATATGTGCCACTGCCTAGAAGTCGATTTTTCTCCTTTGGCCGTATGGCCTTCTGGAGATGCATCTCAGGTCCACAGGCTTGCAGACCAGCCCATTACCTCACTGATCCCATGAGCTGTTGGTGTTTTGTGTGTGTGCGTGCACACATGCGTGCACGAGAGCGTGTGAGTGCATGCGCATGCATGAGACAGAGGGCGCCTGTGCATGCTCGCAGAGGCCAGAAGAGGGCGCTGCTCTCCAGTCTGCCACTCTCCTGTTTCTCCGAGGCAGCAGCGTCTTCTCTGAACCTGGTGTTCCTACCTCCCTGTGCTGGACGCCAGCAAGTTTCAGCCATCTTCCTATCTTCGTTGCCCTTGGAACTGGGGTTAGAGGTGTTTGTTGGGACACCTCGCTAGCTATCTGGGTTCTGGGATCTGAACTCTGGTCTTCATGATTGTGAAGTGAATATTACCTGCTAAGCCATCTTTCAGTTCCCATGGGCTGCTTTTGTCCTTGTTTGGGATCCAGTCCTGAGCCTCGGGTATGTTAGGCAGGTGATCTCTCCCAGCCCTACTAAGAGCTTTTTGAGTAGGAAGTTATTCCAGGAAGAGCATTGACTGAATGGATGCTCAAGGCTTTCTGTAGAATAGTGGCTTCTTAACTTCTGTTTGTATCAAAATCTCTGGGTGGTCTTGCGAAAGGCAGTTATGGTGCTGCCTTAGCACCCTTTGGTTCAGTGGTTCTGGTGGGGCCCAGAGATTTGTGTTTCTGACAAGTTTGCAGGTATTGCTGCTGCTTTGAGGGAGCCAGAGCTCAATTTTATTTCTTTGAATATATGGGAAGATGGATGAGCCTTTCAGGACATCTGTCTGTGTCGCTAGGGATCGGACACGGGCCTTGTGCATGCCACACCCTGGCTCTCCACCACATCTTTTGAAGAGACTCCGTGGAGGGGACTTGGCAGATAATAGGGTGAAGTGTTGTGATTGGCTCTGCTAGTGTGTGTGTGTGTGTGTGTGTGTGTGTGTGTGTGTGTGTGTGTGTGTGTGTGTGTCGGGTTCACTGCGTACCTTCCACTTCCTAGAATGGATATCGATGAGTATTTTCCAAGGGGTAAAGACAATGAAAGGAAAAGGGAATGGGTTAGTGAGAATTCTTAGCTGGGAACTATAGGAGGACAGTGTTGAAGATCATGACTGTTTTGCCTGGTTGTTTCTGAGTAGCCATGTGTTAGAGCTAAGGTCTGATTTCCATGCTGACGTCAGAACGGTAGTCCCAGTCTGGAGTAACAGGCTGTGGCTAGAACGGATCCTCTTGGGGGGAGTGTCCTTGGCTTGTCCTCACCTCAGATGAGGGTGACTTACTGACAACACTGTGCTCTGGATCAGCTCCTCCTTCTGCACATGGAAGGAACCTTTCTCCTAGTTTCTCTCAGAATGCCTCTTCATTTGAAACTGAACTTTACTTGGAGAACACTCTGCTGAGAATGTCAATTAGCTGGTACTGGCTGCTTTGCAAACAAGTCTTGGATCCTCGGCAGTAGCATGCTGGCTTAAATTTATAAGCAGAAATGGTCAAGTGTAACTGCTTTCATTTATTTCATAGTAGATCTCCTCTTTCTTAACTTTGGTTCATTTATGAGATTATAGTCAGGACTGTAGAAACAAGGCTTCCAAAGCTTTGAAGTGGTGCCATATTGCTCTGAAGTTCCTCACGAGGTCTAGATTTAGGGTCTCTATTCTAAGGCAGGTGGGATTCGAACTCACATTTGCATTTGCAACTCCAACAGCACTTGTGTGTTTCTGAGCCCAAAGAGAAGGGGAAAAAATTAAAGCATGGAACATAAATTCAAAAGGTAAGGCTGAAAGTAAGATAATATTCACAGAATGTTGCAGTTTGACTATATTAACTTTATACATTATTAGCAGTGGAACTTTAGTATTTTGGTTAGTGTCTAAACAGTTATTTCAGATATTTAGAGAACAAAGAATTACAGGAGGAGAAATTAAACCCATAGATGTTCCGGTGGATGATATTATTAAAGATAGTTTCCACTAACTAAACAATTTGAAGCATAGTGAGTGCGCGCACACACACACACACACACACACACACAGCTCACACACTCACATGCACACTTGTGGTAACAGAAATTGAACACAGGCCTGGTGCCACAGATAGGCTGGCCTACTTGTGACCCTCCCAACTGACTCAAGCGCTGCGTATAGACATGCACCACTATGTCCACCCCAAGAAACCATGGTTGGGGCTTTGAAAACCCACATCTGATTTTAGGAGAATACACATTGAAGGTGATTTTGTCCAAGAACAGCAAGTCTTGATTAACCTGTGGAAATACATAGTGTGGAAACTTCTCAAGCCCGTTAGAAAGAAGCGCACAGAAGACGAGCATCTCGATTTCTTTCTTTTGATTTTCTCAGTTCTGATGATCCTAAAATAGTCCACTCAGTCAGCTCTTCCCTTTCTCCGGGGCACAGCGGGAAAGGCTTCCAGACCCTGCTTGTCAGCCCCCACTAGTGACGCAGCCCTCGGTCTTCCTCATCCGTCCTCCTCCGGGGATCTGTGTTTTAATGGCTCTAGCTAACACCTGTGCCCTAAAACCCCCGCTGATAGCATCTCCAACTGGGATCTCACCTGCAGTTCCAGACTTAAATGAACTTAGCTGTCCTGTAGGTGCTGACTTCGTCAGCTGACCCCTTGATGCTCTCGGGTCTCCCTGTGTCCTGACTGTCGGGAAGCTCCGCTCTTCAAGCGCTTCAGCGCTCTGCCCTCTCCCTTGGCATCCAGTGAGCAGAAAACTCCAGCAATGGCGGCCGGTGCTTTCTGACTGTTGTGCTGTCGGCGAAGGGGGGGAGACGGGGGCCGAGTCCCAGGCCTTGCCGGCGCTCCCAGGACCCACGGCTCCGGTAGGCCAGCACTGACCTGCATTTCTCTCCCGGAGCTCAAGTGTCCGTGATCTGCCGAGGCGGGGATTTCCTCTTCGGTAGACCTTCTCCTTCACCCGCTCTCTGTTCCCTCAAGGGGTAGGAGGCTTTGCTGCTCCGTGAGAGCTGTTGAAGTATCAGCGCAGTCGTAACGAGTTAGAAGTAGTCTTGCTTTTTTGGTTAGATTAGTCTTGAATCAAAGGATATGATGTTAACTGCAGACAGCTGAATTCAGACGAGTATTTAGAAACACTGTCTTTACAGTTCACCATCGAGGAAAATTAAGTATTTTTGATGGATCAAATTGTTCATTGTTCTTATGAGTTAAGTGTAAATTTAAATTTGTAATTGTGTATTTTTCAAAATAGTCTATATGCTCCATAAAATTTATTTACTGTTTTCTGAGTTCAGATTCATTGTTACGTATGCTGTACTCTGTGTTAAACTAAAATTTTTTGCTTCCCATATAGGTATCTTTTAGTGTTAATATTTCAGTATGATGGACAAATTTAAAGAATATTTCTTGATAACACACTGAACTTAGCTTTTTTCCTTCGAGATTTGAAGAAATACAAACGAATTTTGTTAGTAACTCTATGATTTAGAACCTTCACATATTTTTCTACAAGCTCATGGGAATATGGTTAGGTAATTGATAGTTCAAACTTCATGTAATTTGAGAAAGATTTCTCTGCATGCTAATCATGCTATCACTTGTATTACTAACAAGTGATCCAGATGTTGTTTTTTGTGGATTTGGGTACGTGGTATTTTTGGAGCCGCCTATGTCTGTGTGGAGTCTGCTCGTGGTTTCGCGTGGACACTGCTGGAGCAGTGGCAACTGGTTTGAATTCATCAGCTGGGCGAGGGCTGCTCTCGGCTCATGCAGAACTTATGCATTTGCTCTCGTAGACGTCCATTGTCACCAAAGACGGAAACAGCCCAGAGTGCAGATAAACAAAGTATAGTCTGTTCATCTACTGTCTGACAGTGAACGGGAGCAAGCCAGTCTCCCCAGACCCCCGACACATTAGCAGGCCAAACCTTAGAAAATGGAGTTGTGGTTGCAAGTTGGACTGGGGGGTACATATGTGTGTTTGGGTTTCCTTGAAGGAGATGAAAATGTTCTAAAATTGGTAGTGGTGATGGTGGTGTGACTCTAAATATACTAAAATCCAATTATTTTTTTAAAGATGGATTTTATGGCATAAATTATATCTCAGAAAAAGCAGGAAAATAGTCTCGAATATCGCAAGTGCCTGCAGTTAAGAACAGTACACATAGCAGAAGAGAGAAAACTTCAGATGGTTTTCTGAAGCGCTAGAGGGAAAGGGATGAGTAGGAAGAAAAAGATCAACTTAGGTTTGTTTCTCTAGAAAATCTACAAATTAACATCACATAGTTTCATATGTTCTGAAAGATAAGTTAGGTTCAGAGGGGTAATGTTCTTTACATGGATTGGTTTTGATACATAATTTCTTTAAATTAGGCCAATCTTACGAAATCCGGATGCTGGATAATCGGAAAATGGGGGATATGCCTGAGATCAGTGGGAAGTTGGTAAAGGTAAGGACATTATTTTAATTTGTCACAGATACGAAGGTAACCTAATAAATTTGTAGTTTGGTTGAGTTTTTAATTTTAAAATTTATGATATCACTTTAAGAAGTGTATCTACATTAAAATTTTCAACGTTTTTGAGCAGTATTTTGCTTCATCCATGAAATGGGAACTGCATTTTCCGGGAAACTAAGAAACAGTAGAAAAGTTCGTCATAGTTACGCTATGCAAAATACATCATCATAGAGCTGGAGAATTGGCTCAGGGGTTAAGACTCTACCTTGCAAGCAGAAGGCCCCAAGTTCAGAACCCAGGTCCTATGTAAAAATGGCAGCAGCCTGCACTTCCAGCCCTGGTGGGTAGAACCTGGGAAATCCCAAAGTGAAGCAAGAAGGAAGTAGAAGCAATCTAGGATGACTCCCGAAATCACCCTTGGTCCTCCACAGGACACACAGTGCTCTTTCACACACACACACAAAGTAAACATTTTTTTAAATGCATCATCGTAACAAATGTATTATTAATACAAAACTTTCAAAAACCCTATTTCATTTTTTATATTTTCCTTAAATACGGTTGGAACTGTTTATTTTACTGACGCGTCTGAATAAGGGCGTCAGGCATCCCATGGGGCACCTGATCTGGGCTGGCTTTTGCATGGATCCTTAGGACTCCTGCTTTCCCCCACCCCCATTTCATGTAAGGCCTTGTAACTTCTTCCTGTCAATGTTTCACGGCTTTCTGAAGAAGCTTCTTTGTGGAGAGGCGGCACTTGAGCTGCCAGCAGCGCCAGCAGAAACGAGTTATTGATGTTCCTTCCCACAGAAGAGCGCGTCATGGCACGGGCGCTGCTGGCCTAGTTGGAGAGACCCTCCATAGTAGCCACTGGATGGGTCATGGAGCGGGCAGGCTGCGTGGCGGAGAATCCGCTGCTTGGGCATGCTTCCTGGCACCTGCCTGTTTCCCGCTCTCAGAGGTCACAAACTCCGCTCCGTGACAGGCAGCAGGTGGCTGGTGGCTCTCAGCTCGCGGGCTTGGGTTAGCCCCGGTGCGTCTTGGGGCTTCTTGGGACTTCTCCGTACTTGGAGCCCGTTCCCACGGCTCTGCGGCTCTGTCTGTCAGTGCCCAGCTGGTGGGGTTCATGGTCACCCTGGAGGACAAAGGTGATTGTCTGTTTCCCCTCCTCCTGGCATCTTAGCCTGTAGCAAGCAGGGAATAAAAGTCATCCGTTTGGATGCAGGGAGCAGTCCTCTGCTCTGGAAGCGCCTTCCACTCACCGAGTGACGCAGTGTCTAGGAAACGTAGAGTTGTTGTTTTCAATTTGCTTTTTGTTTGTATTTTATTAATTTATTTGTGGGTGTGTGTATCAGAGGGCACTGTGTGTGACTTCCACAATCATCTGGATTCTTCTACCTCTATTTGCTTTGCTCTGGAGTTTCCCAGACTCCACCTTCAGGACTGAAAGTACAGGAGTTTTTACATGGGATCTGGGGTCTGAACTCAGGGCTTTGTGCTTGTGAGGCAGAGGCTTAATCCCTGAGCCATCAGCCCCATCTAGGAAACTTAAAATGAGAAATTTCTGGCCCCAACTGGCTGTTACTCCCAGGATCATGACCTGGGAGTTGCATGATAGCTGGTTAAAATTAAACCATATATATAGAGTTGAGTTCAAAGGCCCTTAGAATATTCTAAGCATGCACTCTATCACTGATGTATATTCCCATCCTGAATAATGTATTTTTTTAAGAAATAAGGTGTAATTACACTCCGTTGCTGTGAAAGTTTTCGATTAAAATGTTTTTATTAAGGTTAACAAGTAAATAATTTTATAGAGCTTGAGAAGTATTTTCTTAACGTGAAGACAGCACATATGTGGGATAAGGACCGTTTGTAGGTATCGGCACTATTCTACACGTGGGCTCTGGGGTTCTTGCTTGGGTCCCCAGATTTGTGCTCAGATGCTTTTACCCACTGAGACATCCCCGCAGACCTGAGAGTTAGATCTGATGCTGTAACAGCCACTGTAAAGAGAAGGGCTGAGTAAAGACACAGGTAAAAAGATCTTCTTTTATTGCCGATTCTCTACTACAAGTGAGCAGTACTTACTCAGTGGATCCCGTGTTAGGGTTTAAAGACTTGACCCACTAGTGCTCCGACATCTTTTTAGCCTCTTTCTTCTCTCCCTCCTGTTACTGGGAGCTGAGCACAGGGACCAGGCCAGGTAGACCCCGTGGGCTGGCACTGGGTATTGAAGTGCGCTGAGAGAGTTCACGTTAAAGGCTCTCTTCTAGCTCCTCTTCCGCCAACGAGCCGTGTGGCAAGGACCATCGGCTGTTCTACCAAAGTCACATC
Organism: Typhlomys cinereus; assembly: GCA_023101885.1. Taxonomy (NCBI): domain Eukaryota; kingdom Metazoa; phylum Chordata; class Mammalia; order Rodentia; family Platacanthomyidae; genus Typhlomys; species Typhlomys cinereus. The sequence goes on along the minus strand of JALPQD010000374.1, from coordinate 214,696 downwards.
CTTCAGCCGGGACCCCTGACATCAGGACTGGCCACCTTTAGCTTCACTCAGCTTTCGAGAGTGTTGGGAGTCAAATGGTGGCCATCATGCTTCGGAAGGTCCTGACTGTGCTGCCAGCGCTTGCTGACGCACATTCTTCCGCTCGGTTTGTTGTTGGGTAGTTTGGTCGGTGGCTAGTAGTTTACGAATGACAGGGTCTCCCTTTAAACCCAGGCTGGCCTTGAACTCACTCCATAGCTCGGCCAACCTCGGGGTCCTGATCCTCCTGCCTCAGCCTCCTCAGGGCTGGAATTATAGGTGGCGCAGCTGCACCAGGCTCTGCTGGGTGGGCTTCGGTTCGCCCGTCACGTTGCCAGGTCTCTGATGTTCTTTCCTATTAATCAGAACTCCCCCCAGCAGTCTTCTCCTTTCCAGTTCTCTGGAATTTTCTTCCACACCATCTTCGTTAGTGTTCCCACCTTTTGGGAACACCTTAGATAACTGTCTGTCTCAGGCTGGCATGCAAGTTGTATTGATCCTTCTTCCTTGTTCTTCCGGGGGCTGGGAGTATCAGTGCGAACCTCACACCTTGCTCCACTTCTACATTTTGATTTTGAGGGAGCATCTCCCTGGGCTGTCAGGACGGCCTTGAGCTTATTTTCAAACACAGCCGAACCTCTCTGCGCTTGGACTTCAGCCTCGGGCAGCTAGTAATGGGCCCGGCCACCAGCCGGAACGATTGCCTTTTTAAACAAACGCCTGGTCGCCGTTGCTGCTTGGGGGACAGAATTGCTCTGTGTACCGCTGGGCCTCGGCCTTGGCATTGAGATCTCTTGGCCTCCGCCTCCTGAGCGCGCCCTTGAACCAGGCAACAGTTCACTACGTGCCTGGAGTTCTGTCTACAGTGACGTGTCTTTTTCCTCCCATCATTATGACTCTTCACAGATAGAGTTCACGCTCACTGATGGTATGATCATGCAACTTGATTTTGAATTGTAATTCTTATAAAAATTTATACTTTCAGAACCTGTGCTTCTTGAGTTATAGCTCTGCACCAAGTACGCTCATCACAGTCCAGATGTCCAGGAGCAGAAGGGTCCACAGATGGGGCTTTGGTTTTTGAAATGGGGTCTTGGTGTGTAGCTCAGGCTGATCACAGTGGCTGGAGTCACAGATGTGCACTGCTGTGCCTGGCGCAGAGGGCAACACATGGCAGGGCGAGGTGCCTGCCGCCTGGCACCTGCCTCCCCGGCGGAACGCGTGCGTGTCCATCCTTGGGGAATGTGGGAGAAGTGACGGCAGTGATCTAAACATCCTGTCCCTACTTGACTCCACAGAGCATCATTCGCGTTGTATTCCACGACAGACGGCTGCAGTACACGGAGCACCAGCAGCTGGAAGGCTGGAAGTGGAATCGCCCAGGAGACAGACTTCTCGATTTAGGTACAGGAGGCCGTCAGAGGCACAGAGAGAAGGCGCTGTGTGGCCTGTCGGTCAACGAGTTGGCACCGGGGAAAGTTAACTGTGTGGCTAAAGCTTTGGTGTTAGTAGACCTGTGCCTCGGAAATTGTTCTGTGCTGAAAACCATTGAAGGAATTTTTTGATGCTAAACTCCGTTAACCAGGAATCTCATGATTTTGAAACTATTTAATCTGCAATTGGTGCGTCCATCATATTCTTAGTGAGATACAAACCGTGGTAAGAGAGACTGATGCTGGTTAGGTAGATTTTGACGTGGAAGACAAGGTAGACTACAGAGAACACTGAAGGAAAAGTTCACCATGAATGTTAACTATTTCCGTAGCACATGACATAGTCAGTTTGGAACTCTCCTTGCGTGTGCCTCCACACCGGGCCACTCGTAAGGTTTTTGATCACTTAAGATGGGTGCATTTTTCTGTAACTTCTTTTTGAATATGCAGATATTCCAATGTCTGTGGGAATAATTGACACCAGAACGAATCCAAGCCAGTTGAATGCAGTGGAATTCCTGTGGGACCCTGCGAAGCGCACGTCTGCCTTCATCCAGGTTCGCACCATTCCTTGGGAGTCAGGCTGCTGGGCCACAAACTTCTAGGGGTCCCTGGGGCTCCACCTCCCATTTCACATAGATGCATGGGATACAGATGCTTATGCTATTGTGTCTGGCATTTCTGAGGGATCTGAACTTGGTCCTCATGCTTGTGTTTTAAGCAGCTGAGCTGTTTTCAGACTTGTAGGTAGTCTTTATAGAAAGAACAGTCATGTCAGCCCTGAGAGCCTTAGTATTCAGCTCTTGGGTGATCTACCAACTAACTATTCCCCATCAGTCAGTGATGACTTGGGATGTGGTTCATAGGACTTAGATGTGTTGACATGCTGTTGGTGTCATTCAGTAGAATAATCAGTCATGCGGTGAGTAAGAATGATAGACGACCGCCCTCCAATCTCAGGCCATAGCCCGTTGCAGAGGTGAGCTTTCACATGGTGGCCTGTGACGAGCCTGCGTGGAGCTGTCAGAGGCGACCGTGGTCTTGCTGCTGCTCTGGGGAGAACTGAGCAGCTGCCTGCAGCTAGGATAATGGGCTTTAGGGGCTGTTAAGTTCCCTAGGCCACACATGGCATAGCAGGACGCCTGCTGCCAGAGCAGACTGGCAGCAGAGGGCAGACACTGCTGAGCAGAAGGTTGTGGGTAGAGCAGGCTCAGAAGTCTGGGTCTAGAGTAGCATGTGATTGGCAGGAAGTAGGTGACAGGGGAAGTTCCTGGGCGCTTGTTTTCCCGTGTGGAGGAGCCCACCAGAGAGAGGCTTTGTACGAGGAAGAGCTCTTCCCTCAGCAAGTCTAGAAACTTGTAGCTGGATTTCTGAAAGTTCAGGTAGGAATTCAAAACAACTGAGAAATACGAGGTGGTTTGACTCATACGGATGTCTTTTGTAAATGGTCTCTCATGAGCCATGGTGACAGGATGTCCAGAGGGAACAAGAAGTGGAAAGCCCTCAGGGACGCCGAGGAGAGGCCTGGGTGGACAGGTTTCTAGGCAGCGCGCCCGTCTCTGCCGCAGGTGCACTGCATCAGCACCGAGTTCACGCCGCGCAAGCACGGGGGCGAGAAGGGAGTGCCTTTCAGGATCCAGGTTGACACCTTCAAGCAGAATGAAAACGGGGAGTACACAGACCACCTTCACTCAGCTAGCTGCCAGATCAAGGTTTTTAAGGTAAGGGAGAAACCAAGACTGACTGAGTCTGCTCGTAACGAAAGCTCTTGCTGGGAGAGGAAGGCGGGGGGGGGGGGGGACAGCTACTCACTGTGTTTGTAAAATGAGAAATTTAGTTTTCTTCTGTTGCTGCCAGAAGAACAAAATCATGTACTTTGTTTTTAAGCCTAAAGGTGCAGATCGGAAACAAAAAACTGACCGAGAAAAGATGGAGAAGAGAACAGCTCATGAAAAAGAGAAGTACCAGCCATCCTACGACACCACGATCCTCACAGAGGTACTGCCTGGCCTCGGGTCCGAGAGAAGCAGAAGTGTGCGTTTGGCACGACCTGTATCTCGAATGTCACCATGCAGGGACTGGGGAAAGTGGGTGGTAGTTGGTGCGGTACTCTGGGAGCGCTGTGGGTACATTGTACTTTTGGGGGATTTTTATGGATTAGTTGCCTGGGTGGGATCTTGAAGATGCTGAAATCCCAGGAGGCCTCACACTGGCCCGAAGGCCTTGCAGTCGGCACTCGGTGAGGTCAGGCCTGCAGTGTCCGATGCGTCACTGCCGGGGTTTTGCATTTGCTTTAACTTCAGATCCTGTTAGTCAGACCTTTGTTTAATTAGACGCAGAGACATGGAAGCAGGGTGTTAGGTCTTTCTGTGTGTAACGAAAAGACATTGACCCCCGTCTTTGGTGTTTGTCCAGATGAGGCTTGAGCCTATAATTGAAGATGCAGTTGAACATGAGCAGAAAAAGTCCAGCAAGCGGACTTTGCCAGCAGACTACGGTGATTCTCTGGCAAAGCGAGGCAGTGTAAGGGGCTTCTGCTTCTCTTCTCCTTGTGCAGTGTTAGATATAGGACCAACTTCCACGGAAAAGTAAAGCCAAAACTGTTTTTATGTCCTTGTCTTGATTTAATTTGCTTTTGTTCAGACTTCCTGCTCTGTTTGTTCCTCACTGAGGAAAACTTCCTAAATCTAACACTTTGAAACAAAAGATAAGCATTGTTGACCATATTGGGTGGTTTTGGAGGGAGAGACACACATAGATATGTTTTACCTTCCTTTTCTCCTTATTCCCTTCCCTCCTGCCTCCTCCCTTTCTCCTTCATGCACACAACTCCTTCGTGAGCATTGAAATGAATTGAAAAATAGTTCATTTAAGTAATTTTAAATACCAACCATTTTTGTGTAGTTAAGAAAGATTTCACTTTGTCATGTGTATACCTGATGAGACAATTTCACAGCTACATAAATGATGGCAGCAAGCTTGACATGAACATGTGCAGAACTGTCACATTTTCCTGCATGCGTTGTACAGATGTGTCTGTGCTTTGAAAAGCCTTTTTGGCAGCACTGGTAGGAGAACATCTTTGACTGCGGAGTGTTCCTCTTGGCACCTGCACTGAGATGCTTCTGCCTGCAGCCAGCCAGAGTCCTTGGCACAGTCGACTTTTGGTTGAGTTTTGTTAGGTTAAGTATCGCAGATCTGCTTACGACGTGGCTTCATCCAGCAGTCCGCAGAGACTGTTCTATGCAGACGTCGTCTGTGGCTCTGTTCCTGTGCATAGAGAACATGATGAGGTTTTCAAATAAATGTTGATGTGTTGCTGAGTCTCTTCACTGTTGCAATGCTTATGACGCCGCCGCCTATGGAGTGCTGTCCTTTCACACTCGGCTAGCGAGTTGTGGACAGAGGCCACTCTCACAGGCCCTCATGTCCATGGAAAACCCTCTTTATTCAGTGGCGCGGCCGGCATGTGCCTCCAAGCACACAGGAGCACAAGCGTTGCGCTCTTTGATGTATTATATTTTTTAGAGACAGTCTCCCTGCATCTCAGCCTGGCCTGGAATTCACTGTGGAGCCCAAGTAGCTTCAAACTTGTGGCATTCCTTGTTTTCAGCCTCTAGACTTCTACAGTGACAGGTGTGAGCCACAGCTAGCATTTTGTATTTTCCGTTACTGGACTTTTTTGGTTTACATCAAAGTTGTTAAATTGCTGAATACTTTGTCTCCAAAATGCCCACCCCTCCAATTTTGTTTTTATCATTATCTGATTTTCTAGCCAAGACCTAGATCCTAGGAACTTAAATCACGTTCCCTTGCCTGTTGTAAACTGCTGAGCTAACTCACAGAAACTAGTCTTGGTAACTCATAAATAAATCCGTTGCAGCATGGAGCTGATCTGAAGTTGAGAAGTTGTTGGTAAATTCTTAGTGGCTAACTTAAATCTAAAGTATGCAAAACGTCAGCAGTCCACTGGCCTGGGATTTCACGTCTTCTTACCGTGTCGCTTGCCACCCTGGCTGCGTTCGCTTGGGGTGTGCTGCTCCTGGTGCTGGTTAAGTCTGAAACTCAGGGTGTAGATTAACCGTGAAGCAAGCGTGTCCCCATCTCTTTCTTCACATGTCTGCAAAGGGAAGCCAATATGCTGTAAATCTTTTGGACAGTTACCAGTTGGCTTTCAGTTAAAATCTAAAGTTACTAGATGGCAGGGTCCCATGCTGAGTTGTCCCTCCTGTTCCCAGGAGCGGATGCACAGCGAGCCCTTGGTGTGTCTCCATCTTTGATCGGCTCCCTCCGTGGCCGCCACGTTCCGTAGTCTGCACTGGGTCCTCATTCCTTCATCTCCATGGGAAGATGCTTCATTCCCAGTGGACTGAAGCCCCTGTGCAGGTGGAGGCCACAGCAGGGGTTTAGTGCAGCACTGAAGGTGTAGAGGTGGCGGCTGCTGGGGTGCGTGCGGCCTTGGATTTGCACCAGCACCACAGAAAATAGGCAACAAAACCTCAAATTCAAAACTGCTCTTGTGTTGCTAAAAGCATTAGAGCATGGGAAAGTGAGACAGGCTGTGAAGCGAGTGGGCGTGATGTCTCCACCTTACGGTGCAACCTGTGGCTTAGATGGCTATGTTTCCTTAGAACAGCTTGCGGTGGCCACCAACACAGATTTGGGAAGGTGTAATACAGAGTGCATTATTTACAGGTGTAGCTAGGCTCGTGTATATTCGTGGCATTTTCTATCAGTTGAGTTAGAGGATCTCTTGATGGTGTAGGGGGCAGTACATGATGCCCGTGGTCAGGTTGCTGCTGCAGTCTTGGGTTCTCCAGGTGTGCAAGCCAAGGAGAGACTTGGTCAATAGCAAGTCCTTGTTCTTTTATAGTGAAGAAAGTCTGCCAGAGCTGACTATCCAAGTTAGACATCGTTCAGAGTTGGTGGAAATAGTGTCTGCAGTGTTTTGTTACCATTTTACCTTTTTTGAGGTATACAGAATTGGATAAATACAAGGGATGTTTTTTGAAAGTTTGTGTTTTCTTCTTCTTTGCCCATGCTTCTGATAAAACCCAAGCCTTCTAGCCGTTGCTGAGACTTGGTCATTCTCTGCGCGCCTCCTGCTGCTTGCTCTCCGCAGACGTGTTCCCGACACTCCTAAGAAGTTTCAGAGCAGTGTGTAGTACTCAAGCCGACTTGGGAAGCTTCACTGAGAACGTGGATAGTTGCAAGAAGGCACTTTTCTAGTCGGAGGAATATTGGTCTGTCGGGTGAGGTGAAGCTGCGTGTTAGTCCTGGAAGTAACCTGTGAACTCGAAATACCAGAAAAATTTCATGATTTTAATTCAATCTGAAGTTTTACCCTGATCTTCTCTCAGGCTCATGTTCACATCCACCCTTGATGTTCACCCCAGCCTGCGAATCACCCTTATTCTTTCCAATAAGCTCTTCAGTTCAGGTGGGGTCTTACTCTGTCGCCCAGACCGGTTTTATTCACGACGGCTCTCCTCCTTCAGCCCCCTGAGGAGGAGACTTCCGGTGCTGGCCACCACTCCTGTCTGTGATTTGAAATTTTTTACAGATTGAAGAAAAATGTTTCTTGACGGTCTCATGTAGGTGAGATTGGCTTCAAACAGACATGTACCATGACACCTGGCTTGAAATTTAATTTTTAAAATTTCCTGTAGTTGTAGAGTCCATTAAGAAAATTTATTAGGAACAATTTATTGAAACATAAAATTATGCAAATCTCCACAAACAGCTCATATAAAAATAGAAATGTCTTTGGAAATTTATCTTGAATGGTAAGATTAATGGTAAGAAATAGGACAGAAAACAGCTTTTAGATTTTTCTGTTTTTGAGACAGTCTTGTGCTTGAGCCAGTCGGAAGTCCAAATCCTCCTTCCGTCCCCAAAGTGCTAAGGCTGCAGGTGTTCTGCCATGCTTAGGTTTTAAGACACTGTGTTTAGATAACCTCTGTCAGAGCATTCGAAATTTGGCATCCTTTCGAATCACCTGGGAGAACCTAGTGATCTCTCTTTGTATGCTGCAGATTATTTTATTTTTAAATGTTTTATCTGTGTGAGAGCATTCACACACGTGTGCGTGCCAGGGCACATGTGTACGTGTGTGGCGACTGAATGATGACTTCTGGAAGTCAGTTCTGTCCTCCATCATGTGTAGCTTCAGGACTCAGAACGCAAACCACTAGTTGCACACAGATTCCGTGATCTGCTGAGACCTTTTCCAGCCCAGGTGATTGCAGTGTCTGCCAGCGGACCTGTGTCCTGAGTTCTTTTCAGGGCAAAGAAGTGAAAGCCACATTTCTTAGAGAAGAACTTCAGTCTCGTGTATAGTGCTGCTTCTCTCCTTGCTTGGCTCGGGAATCTTCAAGCCCAGGGCTGGGTGAGATGCGATACCCTCTTGTCTCAGGTGGCGACGGGTTATTATGAAAGGTAAACCGTGGCATGGGCAGTAGTTGTGGAGAGAGAATCCTGGGTAGCACGTTGGACCTCTGTGAGGCTGTGGTTAGAAGACGTCTTCTGAGACAGCGTGAGTCCCCTCTGCAGGCTCTTGACCTCGGCTTCTGTCTCCTCTGCTCACCGAGACATGTGCTGTGTGTCTTTGCTCTGTCTCTGGTCAGGATTTTCTTAGAGCTGAGAAACAAGTCCCTGTGCCTCTTCTAGAAAACAAGCACGCGGCTCTGGAGGCGGCTTTGCTGCTGGGCCTGTGCTGTCAGTCTCCTGGGGCCAGTGCTGATGCAGGGCACGAGCGAGTCCTGGCCCAGGAGCAGGTGGTGGGGCTCAGCTGCCGCCAGGTCACCGTGCGACGGCACCAGGATGTTCTTGTGAACCTTTCTTGTCTGCCGTTCTCAACCCTTGGAAGGCGCCCGCTACGGAACTGGCAGGATGCCCTTCAAAGCAGACACATTGAAAATGACTGTGCAGACTTCTGCTGCTGCTACACTTCTCAGTGTCTCTGCCGCACAGGCCGGATCTGACCTGTGTCTTGTGCTAAGCATCAGGTGTCTTGTGTTTTATAAGCTTGCATTTATTTGGCCAGTCTAGAGAACAAGTTACTAAAGTATTTCTTCCACATATTTAAAAATCATATTTTTAATGTATATCTGTTTCTATCCTTAGTGTTCTCCATGGCCCGATACTCCCACAACCTATGTGAATAACAGCCCTTCCCCAGCGCCCACTTTCACGTCCTCACAGCAGAGCACGTGCAGTGTTCCTGACAGGTATCTGGGGTGTGTGTGTGTGTGTGTGTGTGTATGTGTCCGAGAACCATCTTCACACACTCCCTTTGCATGTAGCTCTGTGGCACTTACAGAAAGGGTCTAAATAAGGGGCTGCAGGTTTGAGGCCAGCTTAAAAGATATACATAGTGAGATCTTGTCTCAAAAAGAAAAGGGGACATTTTCAAGAAAAAGGTACTGTCTCTCTGAGGAAGCAGGAAAGCAGTGCTGGGTTCACAGTCGAGGACAAGGTGAGTGTCGGGCGAGACTGCCTTCCCCGCCCAGGCGCTTCCTCGGCAGACAGTGCTGACAGCCTGAGCCAAAGGCAGGGACTTCGTTTCTGCAGGCTTATGACAACTGCGCTTTACTGATTGTGTTGTGTGGCAACCAGGAGTCCTGGGTGCTTGGTGGCAAGCGGGCCTGAGACCTGTAAGGACTCCTTCCGCTCTCGCAGGCTGTGCTGGAACACAGGAGTTGACAAGTTCTACTAGTAGGAAGTTTCTTACGAGGCAGAAAAATTGTGAAAATGGAGACCACACCCAGGGAAAAGATGCTCTTGACAAGTCTGATAAGAAAACACGAGATCATGTTTCCCTCCTTGAAGATGAGCTGTGGCGTAAGGCTCCTGTGTGTGCACGCGAGGACCCCGTGTCGCGTGTGCGGGCTTGAGCACAGTGTCATGTGGCTCGCACGGGCTCTTTTTGCTTCCCGTGGGGTGATGATGAGGAGGAGCTGTGAGCTGACGTAGTTGTCGGTGTGTCCTGAGAGCCACTGTGTTCCTGGGGTCTCAGGTGCTGCCGCATGTATCGCCAGCCTGGAAACGTAGGTCCTGGTGTGCGAAGGGCCGTGAGCGGAGAGCTGGATAAACCAGGGAGCTCGTTGAGAAGAAGCGGAGCTGGGGGCGGGCTCTCCGTGGAGCCTGCTGCGCTTGGTTTGCCGTGGAAGCACAGGGCTCGTAGGCGAGTCCTTCTCCCCCTCTTAGCTCGTGGCTGGGTTGCTCATCAGAGAGATTCTAGGTAGGACCACTGTTTCTTGTAGCTCATTTTCCTAAATTAGAACTGTTCCACAGTTATTTTTAGCTGTTACGAAAAATAATGCATGAATGAAACAAAAATGACGCGTACCCCCATTGGAGGCGTCGAGGTGGTCTAGGTGTTCTTGAATCCAGACCAGTTCCTCACTGCAGCAGGCCAGCAGAGCAGATTGGCTGGGGGTGCAGTTGTGTGTGTGGCGTCCTCCCGCCCCTCGAGTGATGTTGCATCTCCGTCAGCTACCTGTGTACCTAGTCGTCTTTAATACTTGACTCGAAGTAAGATTATAAAGTTTTCTTCCTTTTCCTTTCTCCAGCAATTCTTCGTCCCCAAATCACCAGGGAGATGGAGTTTCCCCGGCGTCTGGGGAAGTAAGTGTCTCTTCCCTAGCTCTCGGGGCTGTGCCCACACCTGAGTGTCTGGCGGGAACGGAGTTAGCGGGTTGGCAGCCCCCAGGCTTACTGAGTGTTCTGACTTGACTTTTTGAAGTCTTTTTGCTTGAACATGCTTCATTACATACCATGACTTATTTTTTATATTTGAATGATTTTATCCATGTTTTTCTTTATTAATAGCAAATTCAGCCTTCAGCTACCACCCAGGAAACACAGCAATGGCTACTCAAACACAGGTTCTCCTCTTATACAAGACTGTTTTCCAATTTTTCAGGTATGTCTACATTTACACAAGAATATTTTGTTTTCTTAGTTTTTTTATGTTTTATTAACGTTAAGAATTGTTTAAAAATTGAATATTAACAAAGAAAAAAAATGCATCCCTCTTCTAGTTCCCCTAGTTATACAACATCTTGTTAAATTTTTTCAAAACCAGGAAACAGCGTCATCAGGTCTAGCCAACCATCTGGATGTGTATTTTTTAGTTCAGCGCAGGATAGATCTTTTTCACTTTAACTGTACTTTGAAGTACTGTTTTGTTTTATGGTGTGTCGTAAAAGCACTGTGGAGCAGCCGGGTCCGTTCTCATCCGTTTCTCACTGAATCGCAGTAGAATTCCAGGGCTGACACTGGTGCTGCATGTCTAGGTCTGTGTGGACCTGCACAGCCCATGCTATGAAGATGCCCACGGGGGTGTTGGCGCTGCCCTCCCTCCTGCTGCCCGGGCGCCTTCCTTGTCCAACACCAAGCTGTCCTGTGCACCACGTGGTGGTTCCAAGTGTGCTCCGCACTGGAGCCCGCAGCCCCTGGCTGTCTCCTGGGCTGCGCTCTCTCCCGCCCACGGTGCTGGCCTGCAGCCCGCCGCTTCACTTTAGGGGTGTCCTGGGGGGGGTCTCGCACACCACAGGAGGCTGAGTGAGGTGCTGGATGTGGCGGCAGCTGCTGGCCAAGTGTGGCGGGGACAGTGTCTTCAGAGTGGGCTTCACCTTTGGCTCACTTCCTGTGCAGCCTTTCCGTGCATGTCCTGAGAGTGCTGGTAGCTGGCTGGCTTTCCTTCACACGGTGCGTGGAGCCTTTAAGGACAAAAACGTGCCATGCCCTCCCGATCCCCCCACCACTGTGCCTTCCTGGTAGCACCTCTACGCTCTGTGCAGCGGAAGTTGAGCTGGAGTGCGTTGCTCATTAGGATCCACATTTTTAACATGCTTAAATAAAGCCTTTAATGAATGAAAACCTCGAAGTCATGTGGTTCAGGAGAGGGATGCTGTGACCCCTTGCCGGACGGCAGGTGGAAGCACAGAAGGTCCCAGCGAAAGTCGGATCCAGGGAGGTGCCCGCGTCGGCTCCACGTATGTCTGAGAGGCAGATGCTGCCCTCCCTGCAGCCAGGCCACAGGCCTTGGCGTCACTGAGCCACGGTGCTGAGGAGACACGCCAGGAGGGGCGTCCATTCTGCATGGGGTACAGGGGTGCACATGCCATTCAGAGCTTCGGAGAGTGAGAAACCTTCTGCATATCTCACTTCCTGGACCCCACACTTCTCTGTTTGTCACTCCTTTTACAGACCAGGACTCCGTCCTGCTCTCCCACTAGAGCCTTTGAAACAGAAAGACCACCCTGTCTATTGTCCTGTTGCTTATGGACGTAGCTACTGATCCTGTGGCCATCGTGCCTTCATCTCGGAGACCATTTTGTATTTTCCCAAGAAACCGTCCTGGCTGACGGCTGAGGCACATGGAGCACGGCGAGCATCGGGCAGGATACCCGAGAGCGCACGCGGTGCACCCGCGTGGTCAGGCTCGCGCTCTGCCTCCCCCTCACCTGCTGAGCTTCCTGCCGCTTCTACAGCAGTTCCTGAGTACCTAGTATTGTGGGGAGATGTGAAGGACACTAGAGTAGTGTTGGGGAGCGTTTACTTTTGATGGTTTGTTGCAGTGTGAGACTCCTAGACTCCTTTGCTTCCCACGCATTACCTGACTGAGCAAGTTCCCCAAATAATGGGCTCTGTCTCCTCTTTGTAAAGTCAAGTCTGGCAGTTGGGGTGGTCTCACCATTGATCTGTTTGGGCTCAGAACCCTGTTTAGCTTCAGTCAGCAGTTAGAGTCTTGTGTTCAGCAGGTGGGCCGGGATTGTTGGTTTGACTTGCCAGCTTCTGGCGACGGACACTGCAGAGCCGCCTCTTCGAGTCTTCCTCACGGGCGTGGCGTATCCAGATTGTCTGCAGGACTGCATCTTCACGATGGCGCTGTGAGGCAGCCAGCTTCCTGTCTCATTTATTTGAGCAGACTTTCTCTGTCGTCCTCCAGGTGCCGACTTACTAAAGCTGACAAAGGAGGATTTAGTTCAGATTTGTGGTGCGGCCGATGGAATTCGGCTCTATAATTCACTGAAGTCAAGGTAAAATACTGTGGCTGTTTGGCGCGAAATGAGAATGGACCTCTGTGCGGGGGATTTGGTGGGCAGACTGTTTCCACGCTAGGTTGGCGTGTGCCTGTGTGCGCTGCCAGCTTTGGCAACATGGTGCTCACGAGAAGACTGTTTTGTGTGCACCTTCAGGCAGGCTCATGAGGGCAGAGGTAGATAAGACGGGTAGCATTGCACATGGGCAGTACTGAGCTCTTGAAGACGACTGGGTTTGTTGCCAAGAAACAACTTCTAATTTAGGTGAGCTATACAGAATCTATGGTTTAAGGTTGTGATTATTATTAATACAGTTATTAAAATGTGAACTTGATTGTGAATTGAAATGCTGACTCTGCTGGCTTTTAAGATCCATTACCTATCACTGCTATTTCTAGACTTTGTGGTATGAGAATTCCATTAAAGTTGAACCTTTCTGATGTGAAATTGCCTACTTAATCTTGAAACTTAAATTTACCAGCATCTGACAGACCATCTCAATGGTTTAGAGTGGATCATCATGTTAGACCACCTGTGATAGTTGGTGTGAGGTGTGTGGTTTTTATATTCTTACTAGAAAATTATTTTGTGTAATAAGTCACACTGTAAAGTTCTTCTAAGGAAATAGCCCTAGACCTGTAGTCATCTTGCTGGGGCGGCGTGGCTCCGAGGCTCATCGGCAACTCTTCTGATTGCAGGTCGGTTAGGCCCCGCCTAACCATCTATGTCTGCCAGGAGCAGCCGAGCAGCGGTGGGCTGCAGGGGCAGCCACGAGCTGCGGGCAGCGGAGGCGAGAATGGCAGTGGGACACCTTGCGGTGGGTACCAGACAGCTCAGGTCTGTCCCCTCCTGCTCATGTTGGCAGGAAGGACCTGAGAGGATGGGGAGCCCCGCTGTAGGGTGGGGGAGCCCCGCTGTAGGGTGGGGGAGCCCCGCTGTAGGGTGGTGGAGCGGCAGTCTGATGCAGTGGGAGCCTGAGGCCACACACAGTGGGTCACTTTCTCACACAGCCCTTTGGCTAGAAAAGTGCCTGACAAACAGTAAAAACTGAAGTATGTTGAGAATTGTCTGTTAGATGATACACCCCCCGCCTTTAAAAAAGAGACTTTCTTTTTGTGGGGAGCAAGAAAGGGTTGAGACAGATCTTTCTGGGGTGGCCCAGACTGGCCTCAAACTCCCTCACCCTCTGAGCCCTGGAAGCAGCATTGGCCACACCCACAAATTCCTGTGGCGCGCTTCCCTCTTAATCAAGTTTTGAAACAGTGAAGGCAGCAGGCTCAGACTTTCCAGAGAGCCATGCCAGGGAGTCCAAGACGCGGGTAACTGCCCCAACAGTAGGTGGAGCTCTGGAGAGCACTGCGATGTGAAGGGTGTGGTTATGGTGGTGTCATTTTAGCCACATAGGCTATGGATCTTAAGACCAGGACAGATTCTTTTTAAAAATGTTGGTGTGTTTGAAGAGTGGGGGCACACATACCAGGTGGACTTCCGGTTCTAACTCAGGCCCCCAGGTTTGCAAGTGTGCCCTACTGAGCTGTCATGCCAGGCTCCCCAATGCATGTTCTTAAAGGAGCTCTCTGTATCACCCCCAAGCTTACACAGCACTTGTATTTTTGGTTAGGATTGTAGTAATGTGTGCTTGTGGGAGGGGGGTGTAAATACTAAAATCTTAACTTTTGAGGGAGTTAGTGAACTTCTTGTGTAAAAGGCCAGGTAGGAAAAGGCTTTAGCTCGTCACAACACCGGACCCTTTGCACATTCACCTACCAGTGGCGTGTTACAGTAGCCGTAGGCAATATGTAAGTGACAGGCGTGGCCACATTCTACATCCCATAGTGATGCGGGAGCAGAAATTGGTCCACACACACACAGTAGTTTGGTGTCGCACGCATTTGCTGTCACTGCAGTGCAGTCTTTTTAAAAGGCGTCCCTAGTTGCACGCAGCTTCACCTGCTTGGGAAGCGGCTGCGGCCCTCTGGGAAGTCACGTGCACTGCTGCTGAGCCCACAGACAAGGACGCTGATGACTGGACTTAGCCCTGGAGTCGGGCTTCATCCTCTGGCTCCTCGGCTCTTTGTGCAGTGCCATCTCAGTTTCTGTGGAATCTTTGTATGCATTGGAGGAAGGAGCGATACAGAGTCACGACGCCTTGGGGCGTTCAGAAAAACCACTCAGAAATGCCATTATGTGTCTCTAGAAACATGTTTTCTTAAATAGTTTTCTTCAGTATCACTTAGATACTGTAAGCATTCAATTTAATGACACTTTAGCATATGTACATGTTTTTGCAGCTTTTGCTACAACCCAGTCACAGTTGCTCACCCAATTATCCCTTATACTTGTTGCAGGAAATCTTTGTTTTTAATTTGTCAATATGGAAATCCTATTCATTAAAGAAAAATATAAATCAGTAACTTAAGTCCTGCACAGATGTATCAGTACTAAATTATGCATGAGCATAAAGAATGTATTGTATTTCAACTGGATAGTTGGAGATTTTAAGATGGAAAAGAAATGTTGATTTGTTCCTATTTATAAATTTTGAGTTTTCTTTGGAACTTTGAAAGATGTAATCTACATAGGAAGTAGAAAACAAAAATTATTGGTAAAAATTTTTTTTTCTTTCTTACAGTTTATCATGCAATCTACTTGGAAGAAATGGTTGCCTCAGAAGTTGCTAGAAAACTTGCCTTGGTGTTTAATATTCCTTTTCACCAAATTAACCAGGTCTACAGACAGGGTCCCACTGGTATTCATATTCTTGTCAGTGACCAGGTAAGTCACACAGGCCATATTCACTCTTCCTTTCACATCTGCATCAATACAACTTTAGAGATGTTATAGGCAGCCCCAAGAATCATTTTTGAAAAGTTAGGGACTAAAGTTTGTAAGAATCTATAAACAAGAACTGCAGCATCTTAGCAGTAATGAGAAACACAAGTCAGGAAAACTGTCTCATCTTCCCAACCTATTTGGATTCTGACATTCACTGGGGAACTCCAAGGTTAGTGCCGTGGGGTGGGATCTGGGCGTGTTTTCCTTTTTTGCATTTGATTGTTAGATAGAGAATCAAGTAACGTTAGACGTGCAGCTTGCACTGTCCATTGACAGCAAGAATAGAGAGACAATCCATAGAGGACCCCCTCAGTGCTGCCCGGAGGCTCCCTGTGAGTGAGCGGCTCTTAGAGGCACAAGGCACAAGCTTTGTGTCACACTGTCTTCCCAAGTCATTTTGATTGTTGAACCCTGTGGTTATGTAAGAACATGTATAGATTTCTTTCTCTTTAAACGCTAGTGTAAATCTTGACTAGTCAGTTAAGAAAGGACGGTTGGGGCTGAAGAGATGGCTCAGGGGTTAAGACTCTGTCTCGAAAGTAGAAGGTCCTGAGTTCTGATCCCAAGTACCATATAA
>JALPQD010000374.1:23782-196282 GCA_023101885.1 Typhlomys cinereus | reverse complement strand
ACCAGTGGCCACGGTCCGAAGCAGTTGCCGCTGCTCTTTACACTGTACGCGGTTTGAATGAATGTAAAAACCTCCACCGTGGGCATTTACCTTTCTGTGCCAGTTTGGCTTTTATTGCCTGACCCTTGTGCTGACCTGGGGAGGAGATGGGGGTGAACTCGGGGGTGAGGGGCAGGGTGGCTGCCCTGTCCTGCTGACGTGGCAGCTGGCGGCCAGATGTGGCTGCTGTGCACCAGGAAGCAATCATGTCTGGGGGCGCGGGCCTCGAGGAGGAGTCCAGCAACGTGTGAGCGGAGCCGGCGCCCGCGGAGCTGCGTGAGTCCTACAGGTACAAGGCTCGGCTCGGCTCGGCTGACCTGGAACCTTTATGCTCTGCTTCCGTTTTTAACATTTCGGTTTCTGGCTTTCCCTCTTTGAAGCCCTCTTGTGGTTTTCTTTTCCTCCTGCTCTCCTTGCCCCCTGCACTC
This sequence comes from Typhlomys cinereus, assembly GCA_023101885.1. NCBI lineage: Eukaryota > Metazoa > Chordata > Mammalia > Rodentia > Platacanthomyidae > Typhlomys > Typhlomys cinereus. The sequence continues at coordinate 195,815 of JALPQD010000374.1, read as the reverse complement.
TCCTGAATTTCAGGCTTTCAGTCAGAGTCTCGCTGCGTTGCCCAGGCCAGCCTGGGGCTCCCGCCCTGAGAGCCCCACTCAGCCAGCAAGTAGCTGGGACTCCAGGATGAGCCGTGCTGGAAGCCCTTCCCCAGATGTTAGAAACAGGGATGCACCCGGGGGCACAAAGCATCCCAGCTTCTTACTTGAGGTTACAGGGTCTTCGTCAGGAATGAGATGAGATGATGGACACTAATACATACCACGGAGCTTCAAGTCACCAGTAAACCTGCTGGAAGTCATGTAGGGCTTAAAATGCATACATCATGCTTTCTCGCAGTGCGCCTCTTTCATGCGGCGTGAGCGTCTCCTGCTGCACGCCCACAGGGCTCCACTGCTGCTCTACTGCCCCCCACAAACTGTCCATAACAAACATGTTTCAAGGTCTGTGGCCGATCGGACCGAGACTCTGAAAAGTCCCATCAGCTGTGACAGCTCCACCCGCGCAGCTGCGCCTCGTGTGCTGCCGGACCCTCCCCCAGCGGAAGGGCCAGTGGCTGGAGGCTTTGGTATTTTTTATTACATTCACAAGACGCGAAGGGACACTGTCACAGCCTTCCCGCCTCTAGTTGGAAGCACTTCAGGAGATATTCCCCGCCCTGCCCCGGCGTCTGTGCGACCACACGCTCTGTACCTGTCACGTGCTTGGGAGAGCAGTGAACGTCTCCATTATTTTAGAGTTTTACTTGTCTCCTCAGCGTTCCTCTTTGGATCTCATGATTTATGAAATAAATGTCATACAGTGCTGCGTGCTATTTTGAATTTCTTACGAGGTTTAGAAGTGGGACAAAAATGCTTATAAGCTCATCAGACTTGAAATTAACTGAGCAGATCAAATGTTAATCAGTCTGTCCCAATGAAGCCACTTAAATAAATTATAGCACCAGCAAATTTGCTACTTTGGTCTAACAGGATGTACACATTTCAGTATAATAAATGTTTTCTGATTGTTTTGTAAATGTGTCGTTTATTCAAAGACTTAGCACTGCCACCTCAAGTCACGGGGCTGTACAATTGTGGGCTTTCCTGCCTGTCCCTAGTGTACCTTCATCCACATGTTGCAAGAATGCAGCACGCCTCCCTTTAGTTCGCTTTCTTCACGCAAATAAGGGGGCTGGTAATATTGCAAGAACTGTTCCATACTTAACAGTTCTGGTCTTTCTTGAACTATTGGAAAGTTAATCCCTCAAGGCTGCTAAATGCTCATTTTAATTTTTTTTATTATTATTATTTATTCAACTGTGCACATGTGCATGTGTGCGTCTGAGTGTGTGTGTGTCTGTGTGTGTAGAACCACGGACGAATTCGCGAACCACCATGGACGCCTCCACTTCCTTCTGCCCCGGGATTCACAGGCTCCGCCCTACCAGGACCAGAAGCGCAGGCCGCCCCTGCTTCCGCCTGGCGTCTATACGTGGGATCTGGGATCCGAACTCAGGACCTTCCGCCTGCAAGACGGAGGCTTAACCCCTGAGCCACCTCTCCAGCCCCTAAATGCTCATTTTAATGACTCTGCCAAGTCACCTAGGTGGCAGTCAGTCCACCAAGTGTCTGTCGCTGCCTCAATGCACTGGGACAGCCCCCCCCCCCGACACTGCCTGCGAGGCTGTCCATGAACCAGGGAAGGCAGCGCGCGCTTGCAGCTGTGCTTTTGGGAAATTCGCTCGCCCCTGTTGCAGCAAAGTGGCGATGTCAGCAGTACAGCGAGAGGGTCTTCCTGTCCCTGTCGGCGCATTAGGGAGGTGAGTGCAGAGCAGGGCTGGCTCTGGCCGGCCTGTGCGGCTGCCATTCTCATTTTCTAAGTCTGGTGGGTGCCAGCATTTTCTGATCAAGGTCTGTGTAAGGCTCTTACACAGTGCATAGGTCTAAAATGCAAGATAAACTTGGAAAAAGTCTCATCCATTCTACATGCATCCATTTGTTATTTTAATTGATAGGCTACATACACCTAAATTCCATATATTTGTTTCCCCCAAGTTTTGTGAGACATGTGAACATAATTGGCTTTTTTCCTTGAACAAAAACACATGTGCTGCAGCATGTGCCAAGCATGTGTACTTCCAATCAGGCAACACAGTCGCTTCTGTGCAGTTTTGGTCCCTGGAGGCGGATGACAGCCTGACACACCCCAAGGTGAAGATCCCGCTCCACCCGGTTTCAAGTCCTCGTTTCTTTGGTGTCTCATGGAAATGCGTGGACGTGCCCCTCACAGACGTTTCTACATACGAGGCTCGCGGACACGGGTCTGCAGCCCCGCCACCCGGGGAAAAGGTGCTGTGGAGTCCTCAGAGTAGAGAAGTCCTGCTGGTCAAAGTGGAGTCACTGAATTAAAATAGACCTCTGCTGAAGGGTCAGGTAAAAACCCAGCAGCTTGTTTAGATTCTGCTCATTTTGTGCTAACACTGCCTGGCTGCGAGAGGTGCCGATGAAGCCAAGGTGAGCCGTGTGCCCAGCAGTGCCCAGCCCTGAAGCTCCAAGCAGACCGCTCATGTCAGATGGCATGAGGCTTTGACCCGGCCGGATCACAGCAGGTACCGGTGCGGGTTACCAGCCGTTAACACAGCCTGTACTGATGGTGACAGGTGCAGGAGCCTGGCCGGGAGCAAGAGGCTTTGTTGCCCCTTGGGCCGGGGCAGCTGTCAGAGGATGACGCAACACCTGCACAATCGCCGACCGCTTCCTGCCACAGCTGGCGGCGGGGTGACGGGAGCAAAGTAGGCGTGGACCTTGACGTGCGGGAGCTGAGCCTGGAGAGGGAAAGGGGGAGTCAGTCGGTTTTGCTCCTGGCGTTTTTATTTTATGACCCTAGAAAACCTGCAGTCTGTTCAGAATTGGTTCTGCCTTAATTCCAGGCAGACAGATCAAGGGGGTTCTGTCTGCTATAAGGCATCGCTGCGCCTTGGTACGTTCCCGGCTGTTCCAGATCCCACACTCCACAAATGGAACATTGGGAGGGTGACCGGAGGCGACAGTCACCCAGTAGCAAACAGTTGCTTCAGAGTGCAGAGTGAGCATCCCAGAACCATCAGGAGGATGATATAAATTCTGAATGAAAAATCTCTTGAACTCTAGAAATCAGCCCAAACCATTACCCGTCCTGACAATGGCTCTTGTTGCCTTCCCCGGGTGCCAGGGCGCCTGCTTCCCCGGGTGCCTGCTCCCCGGCGCTGCCTCCTCGGGTGCCTGCTGATCAGCCAGACTGATGAGAAGCTTCTACCCCAGACACACCCAAGTCCATTCTCCAGGAGTGAGGTCTAAGATGGCGTCTGACCAGACAATGCAGAAGGGAATGTTCTCAATAGAGGGGGGGGTGCTGAGAGCCCAGCCGCACGCAGCCTCACCTACCCGCATCCGCTTGATGCCCGCGCGAGTGACCTGCTGGCAGTCGTACAGCTCCAGGCGCTCCAGGGCCCGGCAGTTCTCCAGGTGCCCCAGGGCCACGTCCGTGACGAGGAGGCAGTTGTCCAGCTCCAGCACCCGCAGCCTCTCGTGCCCACACGTGCTGTTGCTCAAGTGGAGGATGCCCTCGTCTGTGATGAGCTCACAGTGGGACAGGCTCTGGAAGGGGAGGGAGATGTCCGCGGGACCCTCATTCCAGCCCCAGCTAGGAAGGCGGGGAGCTGACACATGAAGCGCCCCAGAGCTGCCCACCGTGGCTTGACATGTTCCAAGCCGCACACGCCGTGGAGAGGCCCCTATGGGAATGAATTCAAGGGCCTCAAGGTTCGCATCTCCGGGGCCTCCTCTAAGGCTTCCCTTAAGAAACTGAGAAATGGGCAGCCATGCTTTGCTCCATGCAGACCCTCAGTTTAGATGCAGAAGTTGGACGGTGTTTTCTGCTGGAGACCCCCCAGGTTTCCTGATGGAGGTCTCAGCACCTCGAGCTGTGGGGATGTCCTTTGCCAATGCTCCCATCGTAATACTGTAATACTCTTTCGTCAGAGTCACGAGACTTCCCAAGACACTCTTGTTCTTTGTGTGAGTGAGCGTGTTGCGTGGAGGTGAAGGCCAGAAAACAGCCTCTGAAGGTCGTTTCTCTCCCACCTTGCTCAGGATTTTTGTTTCTGTCCCTGTACTCCAGGCTCCCTGACCTGCAAACCCTAGATGTTCCGATTCCACCCCCCTCTCCCTTTGTGTGTTGAGATTATAGATGCGCACCTTGGCATTGTTTAACATGTATCTGTGTGGATGTGTTCAAAAGGGCACGAGTGTGTGCACCTGTAGATGTCACTCAAGGTGACATCGGGACCACCCTGGATTGCTCTACCTCCCTATTGCTTCGCTCTGGGGTTTCCCGGGCTCCGTCTTCCAGAGTTGGAACTGCAGACCACTGCCATGTCTGTCTCCCCAGCATTTAACATGGGGTCTAGGTGTCAGAACTCATGGAAGGCAACGTTTCTAATATCCAAGCCATCTCCCCAACCCTGATTTTTTTTTTTTTAAATATGGAACGCTTCACGAATTTGCGTGTCATCCTTGCGCAGGGGCCATGCTAATCTTCTCTGTATCGTTCCAATTTTAGTATATGTGCTGCCGAAGCGAGCACTGAATTTTTCTTTTTTTTAACTTGGGTTCTGGGGATAAAAATTCAGGTTGTCAGGCTTGCCGGGCAATAGTGTGCTTCGGTTTGATTCTCAGCGCCGAAGGGAAAAAGACGACGCAGCAGGGCAAAATCAAGACCTGACAATATATGTCGTCTCCAGGAGACAAAAACAGGAAAGGCAAACAAAAGTGCATCCCACAGCACCGCGAAGACAGGTCCTTTCCAGCACCTTCCACGGCAGGGAGTCAGGACAATGTCACAGGACGATGTTGGTTCCTCAGAGACAGCAACGGCAAGCGTGGGGCGTTTTCAGCGGCTGAAACATACTAGAGCGCTCAGCTTCGGGAGGTGTGGGGCACCTGAGGGCTGGGGTGGGGTTTAGTCCAGCAGCCAGCAAGGTGCCTGTGGGCACCGGAGGGCACGGGAAAGGAGGCCTGCTTGTGGACCTGCACAAGCAGCTTGGTGAGCCTGTGAACCTCGGAGCCTGGAGGTTTTGAGGAGGCCACGTCCATGATGGGGGAGCTAAGCATCCACTTCCCTTTCCCCCCCAAAGTGACTCTGTCGGGAGCCCACGCAGGCTGTCCAGAGCAAGGGGTCTGACTCCTCGGCCCTGCCCCTGGGGCTCGAGCCCCTGCTTCAGCACCCAGCCAGGACACGTGCTGACACAGTAAGAACACCTCAGCCGCGTGTCTCAAGCGCTGTTCGCCTCGCTCTTGCTTCTGCTTGCAGGCCTGCTCAGTGCGGAGAGTAAGTATAAGAAGGACACAACTAAGCAGGATACCAACTTTGCACGAGGAAGGCAGGTCGTGTGGAGTAGGGAGAGGTTGGTACCGACACAGCATTAGGGGAAGGAGGAGAAGGGTCCTGCGAGAGTGAGGACATTAGAATGGATGACAAGGGACCTGTAGGTCCCTCGGCGTAAACATGCCTGTGTGCAGTGTCTGCGTGCAAACCTGGCAACCTGAGCTTGCTCTCCGGAGCCCGTGAGTGGAAGAAGGGAAGTGACTTCTGAATATCCCCAGCAGCATGGCTTCCTCTCAGCTCGAGGCTGAGCCCCACGACGGACATATGCACTTGTGGGGGCCTCACTTCCCTGAGTGGACTTTCCACCTGCTCCTCCGGCTTCCACACGGATCCCAGAGCTTCCAAGCCCGCTAAGGTCACCGCCTCCTTGCCCTCCAGCGCTGAGGGCGGCGCCCTGAGGGGGGCAGGGAGGCCGCTCAGGGCACGGGGCGCCAAGGACGACTTTGCAGAGTGAATCGCATGCGGTGCCATGCGGACTGTCTCTTCAGGATCTCGAAACTAAGTTAATGATTTCTGACTGGTTTTCACTATGTCGGTAATCCTTCACTTTTTCTTTTCTAAATTGGGGCTCTTTTCTTAGGTTTCTAAAGTTTTGATTTTTTTTTTCTTCTCATTTTCATGTGTATGTAAGGGGTGCATGTGGCGTGAGGAATGTGTATGTGTTTGCATGTGTGTGGGTGCATGGGGGGTGGGGGCTGGTGCAGGCCTTCCTGGGGTCCGGTGAGTGCTGACCAAGCTGAGCAACAGGATCAGCAGTTCGAGCTTCTTCGTTCTCTTTGTCCCTTTGGAAGCTCTTGCTTGGCTGTGGTCATTCTCAATGGGCAGTGTGATGGGTCCGCTCACCGCACTCCCTCCTTGCGATGTATTACCTAGGAACAGGCCCGCATGTTCCCAGAGCTGTGATACAAGACCGTCCCCCCTGAAGCTGCTGTTACCTTGAAACTGCTGACTGTTCGAGTACTAAACTAGTCATGGTATTGTAGTTTCCCATCGAATGCCCTTCTGTCGTTCATTCCTCGCTTCTTGTTTCTGTAAGATCAGGCTGCTCTTGCTGTTTGGGCTGTCACGAAGGACTTTGGATAGTTGCCCAACTCCACGTATAATACCTGAGCAGTTTAGAATAAACTCGTTCTTGGTTCTATCTCAGTCTGGCTGCGACCCTTCCAACCCTGGCCTAGTGTAATTCCCACCAACCGCCCTCGTGGACCTCTGCCTTGATGGTAAGTGCTGGCACGAGTGTGTGCAGGTGTGCATGAGTGTACCTGTACGTGCCTGTGCACGTGGAGGTCCCAGGTTGGTGTCAGGATCATCTTCAATCATTTTTCCACCTTATTCCTTTGAGGCTGCGTCTCTAATTCAACTCAGGGCTCACCTGTAGGGCTAGTGTAACTGGCCACCTAACTCAGGGAAATCCCAGGCTCCACCTATTGGCGCTGGAATTACCGGTGGGCTTCGCATCTACCTGGCATTTTTACATGGGATCTGGGGGTCTGCATTCTGGGGCTTTTGCTTGTGCAAAACTGCTTTCACCACAAAACCATCTTCCCACCTCTTGATTTGTTTTAGAGAGGTCTTATGCCTCCCCTGAGCTGGCAGCTGTGCACCGTCCCACCCCACCCAACGGTGTCTGAGGACACGAAGGCTGTTTTGCTCTGTCCTGTTTCTGAAAGTAACGTGTATGGAAACAGGGAACGGCACATGGGGCGCCGTCTCCTGGGAGACATTCCCGCCTGGTGGAGTGGACCCTGCCCTGAGGAGTGGGCAGAGATGCCCATCGGTGCAGGGGGCCGTGACCGCCGCTGCATAACATGGCTAGCTCCCACCTCTGCTCTTGGATTGTGGCGCCGAGGCATGCTTACCCGCACTGGCCATGAATGCGAACCCCGTGCAGAATGAGATCACAGCACCTGGCGGGTCCCTAGCGGTCTGCGTCCCATGGCAGAGGCACTGATACCCCCACACCCCCACCCAAGCCAGCCCAACACATGAGTTTTGAGGGCAAGGGGTGCAGGGCTTCACAGAAAGGCTTTTGCTGGGGGGTGGGGGCTTCATCCCTGGGGAGAGCACGACTGCCACGGAGACCTCGGACTCACCAGGGCCTGCAGCTTGGGACAGTGGATGGAGAGCTGGATGAGCGTGCTGTCGGTTATCTGGACAGAAACACGGCGTCAGTGCAGCTCATCCAGGACTTAGCGCCTAGTCCCGGCTTCTCGACGCAGGGCCAGGAAGCGCAAACAAGAACTACAGCCCCATCCCGGCACACTCGCGCTGCGCTCTGTGGCCCTCGCGGACCCCAGACTGCCCACTCCAGGGGCTCTGTGTCGATGCCCAGCAGAACCTAAGCGCAGGACAGTGCTCTCTGGGGGCGCCGTCCGGCCGTGCAAACCCCTTCCTCTCTCCCTCAGGTCCCTGAACAACGAAAGCAGGCCTTTAAGTTTGGGAACACAGGGCGCGCCTTCAGATCTGTTGGGCCACAGCTCAGGAATAGCCAGATGCTTACACATCCCCCTGCGGTGACCTAATTGGGGTCCCAAGCCCACCACTCATGCCTGCTGCTGCCTTCGCCCTGAGGGGGCCCTGGGGGCCACTCACCAAGACGCACTCCTCCAGATCCATCTTCTCCAGCCCATGGCAATTCTGAAAGAGACCACGAGACCCCTGCTGTGTCCTCTGGAAGGGCAGCCCCGGGGCTCACGTGACCAGGCTCCTCCTCGTCTTCCCCAAGCAGGGAACCTACTTCCCAAGCGGGCCCAGACCAGCCCTGCCCAGAGGTTGTTCTGGGACTGGGCTCGGCCCCATGCAGGGGTGAGGGGCAGAGGGGCGCGGGCTCCTGACGACCCAGGCAGTGTGGAAGACAAAGTGGGGTGCAGGGCACAGCCCAGAAAGGGGTGTCATGCAGAGACCTCCTGCTGGCAAGGGGGGGGTCTGTTTGGGTGGCCCCCTGTCTAAGTGACGATGAGACCTGGGCCCTTTCCAGAACCTTCTGCAGGAGTGTCCACCCTTCACCCCATGTGGCTACAACTAGCCAAGAACAGCCACGAACACTGCATCTCACAAAACTGCGAAGCACTTAAAATATTATGAAGCTTCTTTTTATAATCTCACTGGTCAGTTCTCTCCCTGAACTTTGTGGGTGACTTTGTGTCGCGACGTCAAAAGACTGGACCTGCCTACTGGAGCACCCCAAACCTGGCCAATGAGAAAGGGTACAAGCACAGCCAAGGGTCCGGTAGGCTTCGGTCTTATCGCATCTGAATGAGCCCCCCACCCCCATCCCCACCCCACCCCCACCCCCACCCCCACCCCCACCTCAAGTCACTTGCAGTAAGGGAGGTGCGTTACAGTGTGGAGTTCTAAAGCACCTGGGCCTTACCCGAGCTAAGAGCGTGAAGCCCGAATCCGTGAGATGGGAGCACCGGGCAGCCTCCAAAATTCTGGGAGGGGCATGAGGGGAGAAAAAGCACCGCGGTTAACGAGAGAAACACTGTGGGCCGCGCACTCTGCTCCGTGACACGCTGTGCTTCTGTGACTGTCCCCTGGACTCAGACCCAACGCCTGCAGCCTGCAGCATGGCGAGGGGCATGGACAGGATGGCACCGAAGGCCGAAGGCTCAACGCAAATGTGGACAGTAAACCAAGGCCCTTCCCACTGCTGTGCCGAAGCCACAGGCAAAATGGACGTCACGGGACAGCATGTCTTGAGGTGCGCGGTGCTGACTTCTTTGTGGTTCCGAGGATTGAACTGTGAGTCTCATGCCAGGCAGGCACATGAGCTACACCCTTGCCCCTAGGATACTGGTTACCCTCTGGTTACCCTCTAGGAAATTTAAAGACTTCATGGGCAGTGAAAAAACACAAGCTAATTCTCATGAGAAACGAAGCTTCGCTGGCAACACGAATTTGCAAAGCATCATTTTCCTGCTCTTGCGCAAGGGTTAAAGCAGCTGGTTCTGAATCAACTGCAGGTTCAGACTTGCTCCTCTCTGAGCCCCGGCAAGACCCAGACGGCCTGAGCTTTCGGGTCTGTGTCTCTGCAGAGCAGGTGCAGAGAGCAGGGTCTACTCGGACGTGTTGCGGTTAACACGGGATGGCGCGGCGCCCGACATCCGCTGCGTATGCAGACTCCACGGTCCACAGCCGGAGCCGATGGCGAGACCACAACCCGGTCACTGTGCAGAAAGCGGCACAGACCCTTCCTCCCTGCCAGGCAAGAGGATAATTTCTCCTCGCTTCACCCATCTAGTGACAGTGTAGCCCGGCTCACTAATGTTCACCACAGTAACTGTGTGGGCAGGTGCAGGAAACTGACAACTAGCTTTGAGACAGGACTCAACAGTCTCACCTCTTCGGAATGGGGTCGTGAGCTGTCTCACCCCTGATCTCCCGAATGGGGTCGTGAGCTGTCTCACCCCTGATCTCCCGAATGGGGTCGTGAGCTGTCTCACCCCTGATCTCCCGAATGGGGTCGTGAGCTGTCTCACGCCAACACACCATCTTCTGGCTCTGCTCCCAGCTCTCCACCTGCCCACCGGCCTTGCCCCTCCATCCAGCCACCATCACCGATCACATGGTGGAAGCGAAGGGCGGGGCATACTCACTGCAGCCGGGGGCAGTTCAGGCCCAGGGCCGTGAGCGACGCATCCGTGAGGTTGCTGCACCCCGAGAGGCACAGCGCCTGCAGCCGGGGGCAGCCGCGACATATCTGCACCACGCCGTCATCCGTGATGCGCTGGGGAGAGGAGAGGGAGGGAAGTCAGGACGCCCTCACAGAGGACAGGGACATGCAGAGGGAAGTCAGGACGCCCCCACGGGGAACAGGGACACGCAGAGGGAAGTCAGGACGCCCCCACAGAGGACAGGGACACGTGGAGGCCAGGCAGGGCCACAGGGAAGTGGCCGCTGCTGCCCACTGACTCCTGCTGGTTACCAGCGTCTCAGACCCGCACCGGTCAGTCGCCTGCGGTCCTGACATCTGCGGCAGGACTGAACCTGCTGCACAGCGACACCCTGTCTCAGAAAAACAAAATCCTAGAACCAACAAATAATAAGCTACAGCTGGGGACGCAGCTCAGCTGGCGGGCTGAGACCCTGAGTCTGGTCCCCAAAGCTCCAAATAGACAAACAGAAGTAGGGGGAGGTCTCTGCACAGCTTTCAAAGAGTCTAGATCAGTAACAAACACAGTGAGCCTCAAATCCTGCCCCCAAGACACAGGCAAAGATTTTTTTCCTCAGGGAAAATCCATGAACTCCTGATAAAACCTTGGATTAAATAAAGAGTTCTTGTTGCTGCCTAGTTAAATGACATATTTGTATTTGGCTGAATACCACTGATCAATGTTTTACATGCCGTATCATCATGTAAACCATACATAGGTATATCTAAAATATTCACCAAAGGTATAGAAACCTGGGAAATTAATCAGTTCCTGTGAGTTCCTTAGAATTTTATGCTAATCTGGCCTTGAAGATTCAAAGCAGACTCTGGCCTCGCAGCCCCCGGCAGGCACACGTGTCCCTGGAGGCCTCTGCCAGCACTAGTCTCCTGTAGCCAGCTTTGGAACTGTCCCAGTTTGTGACGTCACGTTTGTCACAGGCCGTTCGCGTTCTCTCGCATCATCAGGTATCTACGACTTAGATATTCACTCACTGAAAGTCAACTGCAAGGGCTGGCAAAGCAGCCTAGTGGGTAGAGATGCCTTTACGCCAATCTGGTGACCTGAGTTCAATCTCAGAGCCCACGCAGTGGAAGGAGGGTCTGAAACGTGTGCGCCAAGCATGCTCTCCCCTCCTTTCTTCCTCCTCTTCCTCTAATAATTGTTTCAAGTCGAATGCAAGATCTTTCTCTTATCTTTTAAAAAAAAAAAACAACTCTGCTCCCCTTGGGAATCGGGACACTGCGGTCCGCACGAGTCAACTGTCAACACTGGCAGTGGCCGTGAGGCCTGTGGATCTGCAGACTGACGCCCAGACGAGAAAACTGCTTGCAGCAGCTCTGCTCGCGAAGCCGCTCGTGTGCTGCAAAGGCCCCTGCGTCCAGATGCACACGTATGTACATAATCATGTGCATCCAGGCGCACATGTGCATGCATGGTCATAGCATCCAGGTGCACATGTATGTGCATGTGTGGTCATGTGTGTCCAAGTGAGCATGTGTGTGTGGTTACATGTGCAGATACATGTGTGTTCGTGGTCATGTGTGTCTAGGTACATGTGTGTGCGAGTACATGTGTGTGGTCATGTGCGTGCCTCTGGGTACTTACGTGTGCATGGTGACACGTATCCAGGTACATGTGCGTGTGCACAGTGACATGCATCCAGATACGTGTGCGTGTGCATAGTGACATGCATCCAGATACGTGTGTGTGCACAGTGACATGCATCCAGATACGTGTGTGTGTGTGCACAGTGACATGCATCCAGGTACATGTGCGTGTGCACAGTGACACGCATCCAGGTACGTGTGCGTGTGCATAGTGACACGCATCCAGGTACGTGTGCGTGTGCATAGTGACACGCATCCAGATACGTGTGCGTGTGCACAGTGACACGCATCCAGATACGTGTGTGTGCACAGTGACACGCATCCAGATATGTGTGCGTGTGCATAGTGACATGCATCCAGATACGTGTGTGTGCATAGTGACATGCATCCAGATACGCGTGTGTGTGCATAGTGACATGCATCCAGATACGTGTGTATGCACAGTAACATGCATCCAGATACGTGTGCACAGTGACATGCATCCAGATACGTGTGTGTGCACAGTGACATGCATCCAGATACATGTGTGTGCATAGTGACATGCATCCAGATACGTGTGCGTGTGCATAGTGACATGCATCCAGATACGTGTGCGTGTGCATGGTGACACGTATCTGGGTACACGTGTGTGCACGTGGTGACACGTATCCAGATACTCGTGCGCATATTCAGGCCCGAGGACTCAGCTGTTGGTCTCCAGCACATCTCTCTTTCCTAACAGCATCTCACTGGCCTGGAGCGCGCTAAGCAGACACCACTGTTGGGATGGACCTACCTGCCTTTGCCTTGCACACCCCAGCACAAGCACACCCCAGCTTTTCACATGGGTTCTGAGGTGTGAGACCCGGTCTCAAAAAGTCATGTGAGCCAGTGAGCGAGTTAGCAGGGGCGGCGCTGCTCACAGCCACAGCAGCTTCATCCCCAGAGCCCCATGAGATGATGAAGGAAAAAACAACTTTGAGAAGTTGCCATGGTGGGGGCTGGAGAGGTGGCTAAGAGGTTAAGCCTCTGCCTGGCAGGCGGAAGGTCCTGAGTTCGGATCCTAGACCCCACGTATAGACGCTGGGCGGAAGCGGGGGCGGCCTGCGTTTCTGGTCCTGGTAGGGCGGAGCCTGTGAATCCCGGGGCAGAGTAAACAAGGAGGAGGTGGAGGCGGTCCATGGTGGTTCCCGAATTTGCCCGTGGTTCTACACACACACATATACATACGCACACATACATAGATACATACGCACACGCACACACGCTCAATAAATAAAAAAAATTTTTTTAAAAAGTTGCCATGGTATGAATGTGTGTGCCTACTTTCTCTTCCACTCCTTTCTCACGTAAGTCCAAAAAGAAAGTATGTGTGTTTGTGTGGATGTGTGCGTGTGTCTGTCCGTCCGTCCATCCATCCATATAAATGCATATTATAAAAGTGAACAATTGAGACCTGATTGGCACTACATTTGGAGCGCGGCTTTTTGCCTCACTGTCCTTCCGTCCTACGGCACTGACAGCTTCGGCGAAGGCAGAGGGTGAGAAGACGGGCAGGCGGCGAGGCCCTGCACACAGGCGGGCACTGGCGGAGGGCACGCGGCATACTCACTGAGCAGGACTGCAGGTTGAGGCTCACGAGCTCATGGCAGTAGTTCTGAATGTGTTTCAGAGCTTCGTCTTCTAACTGGGTGGGCGGCGAAAACAAACAGGGATGGAATCCCGTGAGGGGGCAGCCAGGCACCCAGAACCCTCGGCGGGAGGAGGGGCTGGTCAGCGCGTGGCCCTCCGTACCTGCGTGCAGCCCCTCAACAGCAGGGCTTTCAGACCCCGGCACCCCCGCACCAGCGCCTCGATGCCGTCCTTGGTGATCTGGTCGCACCAGGAGAGGTTCAGATATTCCAGGTTCCGGCAGCCTTCACTGAGGGGAGAACAGAACCATCCTGAGCAGGATGTTTGCAGACGACCGCAGCGCCCAGCACCTCTGCAGACGACAGCGCGGGACCCAGGGCCTCTCTGCAGACGACAGACGACAGCCTGGGACCCGGGGCCTCTCTGCAGATGGACAGCCCGGGACCCGGGGCCTCTCTGCAGACAGAAGGAGCCCCAAAGGAGCGCTCAATGCATCAGAACAGTGCTGGGAGGGCGGCAACCCAGCTGTGTGTCTCCCACAAGCTCCCATGGGGCCACAGCGGGTGACTCAGAAACACCATGATGTCACCACATTGGGCTTCTTTTGGGGGGGGGCTTCATATTTGGGCTCTGTGTTCACATGTGAGTGCACCTATGTGGGGAGGTCAGAGGTCAGAGGTCAGCGACAGGTGTCTCCCTCAATCTCTCTTCGCCAGGACCGCTCGCTGACCGTAAGCCTCGCTCATCAGCGGCCCGGGGATCACCCCCAAATCCCTCTCTCCTGAGCCGATCACAGGCGAGCATCGTGCCACGCCTGGCCTCTCCGGTGGATGCTGAGTGTAGACACGAGTCCTCGTGCTTGCACGGCAAGCAGACGTCTGCAGAACATTCCCCCAGCCGTGGGTACTTTTAGAGTTGTAATATAATGTATCTTACATGCACGTGTTCATGGGGGACGAGGCACACGTGTAACAATGAGCGTGGGGAGCGTGGGCAACGACCTGTGGAGTGGGTTCCGGGAACTGGACGCGAGTCGTCAGGCTTGTACGGCGAGCACCTTTGCCCCGATCCATCTCACCAGCCTGCTTGTTCTGTCCTCTGGCCGCACGGGGCCTCTTGCCAAGACAGTGCTCTACCGCGGGCTACCACCCAATCCTGGGCATTTTTCTTAGCCCCAAATGCCAAGCACTCTCACCTGATGCCCTTTAAGGAGCTGTTTGTAATTGACACGCAGGAGGTCAGGTCCAGGTGTTTCAGCTTGGAACAGAATCTGCTAAGGCTGTAACATGTGCTGAAAAACAGCAGAGGCACTAAAGACATCTTCCTCCATGTTTCTCCTCTCGCTCTTCCTACCGCCACCTTGTCACCAAACTAACCCTCGTTCCTTACCTGTCGGTGATTTTTGTGCAACCATTGAGGTTTAAATGTTCAATGTTCCGGCAGTTCTGGGCAAAGGTCCTAAAAATCAGAAAGTTACAACAAGCTGCAAGCTACTGAGCAGCCACTAGAGGGCAGCGTCACCACACTTACAACTGGGCTCTGGAAATAGTGAAGTGTGAAGCAGCAAAGGCTGATTATCATGGCAGATAAGGGTGTGGGGGGGTCAAGCTCTCAAGTCCGGGGCCACACTTTGAGAAACAAAGCTTCAAGCCGCCCACCAGCCAACCCTCCTCCGGCCACCTCTGCGAGGCGTCTGAGAGTGGAGGCCTGCCTGGTCCTCGTGTACTGGAAAGGCACGGAAGCTGTGCCACGTGGTCACTGGTTGCCCTAGGGCTTCTCGTCTCTGGCCCGACCGTTCACCCACGAGGACACCTGGTAGGCACAGCTGCTGGGTCAACGGCAAAGCCAGAGGCAGCAGCCTACACACCTGGCACCAAGCACCCACTCAAGACAGCGTGCATCCCCCTGGGAGTGCAGCTTCTCAGCCCGGCTGCCAAGATCATGCCATTCCATCTATCCAGGGGCCAGACTAGAGCCTGAAGGGGAGTCTGGGGTGGGGAGATGGAGCTGAAGGCCCCAGAAGATCAAGACAGCAGGAAGGGCCGGTGAGTGGGGAGCAGCGCACAGAAGACAGCCACACAGGAGTCCGTGAATCCCACCCAAGACTGGGAAAGAAGCAGCTGGAGGCCCTGAAGGAATGACAGCCCACAGTGGCCGCTCCCACCAGCCGAGCATATGAACACGTCCTAATTTATGGTGCTGGGGAGAGAAGGGTCTTGCTCAGCGGGAGCAATCAGCCCCAAACTCACGTTGCTTTGTCCAACCTAAGGGGCGTTCTTGTAATTAACCGGCTGACTTTCGTAGTACTGGGATCAAACGTGCCATGCACACAGGCTACCACAGAGCCCCACTCTGCCAGCTCCACGTGTAAAGTCTGAAAGGCGAGAACTGGAAAGAACCACCCCCATGCCGGCAAGACACGCGGTGGGTACAGGTGCCCGCTGCCCAGCTAGACCACCTGAGTTGATCAGGGACCCCCCCATGGTGGAAGGAGAGAACTCACCCGCAAACTGTCTCTTGGCTTCCACATGCACACCATGGCATGTGCCCCCCACACACGATAAATAAGTAAATGTAAAAAGAAGGTCCACTCCTGACTAACTTTATTGCATGCCAGGATTAAACTCCAAAGAATATTTATAGGATGTAAAAATACTTTGTACCTCACAAAGTGAAAATTAGCAATGCCCGCTGCAGATCACGAAGCCGTGCTTACCACAAAGGAGGAAAGCGCACTTGTGATGAAGAGAGAATCTGTTCTATCCATTTTGATAGAACTGACAGCAAAAATAACAGCCAAGGATGCTCTCAGTCACAGGGGACTGCAAGACACCCTACGCAGCTGCAGTGGCGCAAGCAGTCGGGCGGAGATGGGAAGTGTTTTCTGTTGCATGTTCGCAAGACTGACGTGAAACTTCAGCTATGAAGCCCAACGGCTGAGATGAAGCCTGCTGGACAGGTCAGGCGCAGAAGTGTGGAAGAAAAAGGACCAGTGCAGCCCCAGGCACCAAGCAAGTGGGGCGAGACCAGGCGAGAGCTAAGGGCAGTGAGCGGCCTGAGCAGAGGTGCGCCTCCCAAATGCAAGATGTCCTCTGATCGCCGCATGCATGTGGTGGCATGGATGTAACTGCACATGCACGCATGCACACATGATAATGAATGCCTAAAAAAATTGGTCAAGAGAATATAATTGTATGACTAACAAGACGTGTTTCCTACCTGTGTGTGTTAGTAAAGACCCTGTG
Organism: Typhlomys cinereus; assembly: GCA_023101885.1. NCBI lineage: Eukaryota > Metazoa > Chordata > Mammalia > Rodentia > Platacanthomyidae > Typhlomys > Typhlomys cinereus. Next base: position 179,311 of record JALPQD010000374.1, on the reverse strand, counting down.
TAAAGACAAATTATGTTAGAATAACAAATCATGCTAGAAATAATGGGCTCTTCAGAGATAAAAATCAAATTTGAGTCTACAGCTCATGACCTAATAAAAAACTGGGTTCAGGTCAATAGCATGGCTGGGTTTTAGGGTGCTTAGCACAGGGGAAGCTCTGGATTCAATCACCAACGTTGCCCACCCCCAAAATTCAAAATGGACCTGAGGCTTACATTACAAAATTCCAAAAAAGAAAGCACATGAAAGAAAGGTGTTGACGACCTTGGGCTGACAGCAATTTCTTTTATACGATACTGGCGGCGTATTCCAAAAGAAAACGTTGGCTTAAAAAAAAAACCTTTCCTCCCAACGGACAGGCACGAGTGGAGAAACATCTGCAAAGCGCACAGCTGGCAAGAGTGTTGTATGCAGAGCACAGTGAGAGGCTCAAAGTCAATGAAGAGATCTGGGGGGACACGGGCAAAGCACGGGGACAGACATCACACGGATGGATGCCAGCGAGGACAGTAAGCGAGCACTGCATGCAGTCTCGGCTGCACACTTGTGGGAGAGAAACGCCCATCACAGCCGCAGGACGTGACACTGTGCGGCCAGACCAACGCACCATGTACAGTGGGCGGGAATTTAAAAGAGCTCATCTCCCCAGAAAACAGCCTGGAAGACTCGTTAGAAATTAACCCCCAGGGAGAGAGCGCAGTCAGTTACGTGTTTGCCGTGCGGCGTAAGGACCTGAACTGGATCCAGGTGGCGCCCAAGGAAATGGGAAAGCCAAGCATGGTGGTGTGTGCGCCTTGCTGTGTAGACAGACAGGCAGATCCCGGAGTGGCTGGCCAGGTCAGCGTGAGACACACGAGCACACTCCAGGTTAAAGCAGGAGGTGGGCTGCAGCTGGCGGCACAGCGCTTGCTGAACTACACACACACACACACACACACACACACACACACACACACGTCTCAACAACAACAAAGATTACACACGTGCCCAGTGATCTAGCCTTTACATTCTTCAAGACGTGAAGACAGGCCTCCTAGGAAGACCGCAGCCCAAGCCTTATAACAGCCTCATCTGTCACAGGCCCGAACTGGAAGGAATCCAGCTATTCCTAAACAGACAAAAGAAGACACGACGGCCTAATTGTTTAAAAAGCTCATTAGCACGTACTCTTGGGTAATGCAGAGACACAGTTGGCTTCTTCCGGCTCATCATGTACTGTGGCCACAATCAACCTGTGGCCCTTGTCTAGCACCCCAACCCCCCCACCCCCCCTGGTACTAGTGCCTCCTCTTCCAAATATCCCCTTCTACTTTCTACCATATATTGGATTAAAAAGCCCCTTGGGCTGGAGAGTTGTTTCAGTGGATACAAACGAGTGTTTACCACAATCACAGGACTTGAGTTCTGAACCCCAAAGTCCAGGCAGCACGTCGGCTGGGGCTGTGCTGCTGTGGGTCTGCAGGACCGAGGCCGAGACACAGAGCAGGACCCCCGGACACGTGCGTGGACACGGGGCCCATAGCCCCCACACCACCATGCTCTCTCAGTTTTTAAAAAATAAAGAGGAAAAAAACTCTTTGTTTCATAACTTTTGAAGTGTTTTGATTCTGAAAAACACTAACTCCATTTTCTTAGCAGACTCAACGTAGGATGCGTCTCCCGCATCGACCGGCCTCGGGGCCCAGTGTACTCCTGGCCGTCTTAGCAAGGACTGGCACCAGGCGTGTCCGCAGATTCTGAGCGCGTCAATGTTGTCGATCTCAAGAGCAGAGCGGCACATCAAGGCCCCGAGGTCCGTCTGGAGAGCACCTCAAGGACACACTCTGTGTTTCCAGCACATTCCCAGCAACCCTCCGGGAAGCAGAGCGAAGTACCAGCCAGGCCATATTGCTACCTCCTAAAGTGACTGCGACCAGCCTCTCCCGCATGAGAAGCAGCACCTGCCTTATCCTAAGGGTTTTTTTTTATTCAGTTGTGCATGTATGTGTGTGCGCTTGTATGTGTGTGTGTGTAGAACCACGGGCGAATTCGGAAACCACCATGGACGCCTCCACCTCCTCCTTGTTTACTCTGCCCCAGGATTCGCAGGCTCCGCCCTACCAGGACCAGAAGCGCAGGCCGCCCCCCGCTTCCGCCTGGCGTCTATACGTGGGGTCTAGGATCCGAACTCAGGACCTTCCGCCTGCAAGGCAGAGGCTTAACCCCTGAGCCACCTCTCCAGCCCCTTAAGGGATTTTTTAAAAGAATTACATTGCCCGAGTGTAACCTGGGAGGGAGGGAAGGTGTAGCCGGAAATGGAAGAGACAGGAGCAAAGGCTGTAATGTCCGTGTCAGGCGCTTCCCACCTGCCACAGTGCACACCCGGGGCTTCAGGGCAGTGCTGAGAGTGAGGGTCCCAGGGTCACGCCTCGAAGGGTGTGTGCAGCATTTCCCAGTCCCCGTCCCGCCCCATACAAAGCACCAGGAAAGGAGTTGAACAAGAAAAGCAAAGGATAGAGGGACGGGCTGGGCTTCTTTCTGCTCTGCTTGGGGAGGGATCGAGGGGCACTGCTGCCACTCACTTCAGGGATGTGAGGGGGTGGGGCTGTCACTCACTTCAGGGATGTGAGGGGGTGGGGCTGTCACTCACTTCAGGGAGGTGAGGGGGTGGGGCTGCCACTCACTTCAGGGAGGTGAGGGGGTGGGGCTGTCACTCACTTCAGGGAGGTGAGGGGGTGGGGCTGTCACTCATTTCTCAAGGTGAGGGGGTGGGGCTGTCACTCACTTCAGGGAGGTGAGGGGGTGGGGCTGTCACTCACTTCAAGGAGGTGAGGGGGTGGGGCTGTCACTCACTTCAGGGAGGTGAGGGGGTGGGGCTGCCACTCACTTACGGGAGGTGGGGGGATGGGGCTGTCACTCACTTCAGGGAGGTGAGGGGGTGGGGCTGTCACTCACTTCTAGGAGGTGAGGGGGTATAGGGGGCTGTCACTCACTTCTAGGAGGTGAGGGGGTGGGGCTGTCACTCACTTCAGGGAGGTGAGGGGGGGGGGCTGTCACTCACTAGGAGGGAGGGGGGTATGGGGGCGTCACTCACTGCTAGGAGGTGAGGGGGGATAGGGGGCTGTCACTCACTTCTAGGAGGTGAGGGGGTGGGGGGCGTCACTCACTTCAGGGAGGCGAGGGGGTGGGGGCTGTCACTCACTGCTAGGAGGCGAGGGGGTATGGGGGGCCGTCACTCACTGCTAGGAGGCGAGGGGGATGGGGGGCCGTCACTCACTTCAGGGAGGCGAGGGGTATGGGGGCCGTCACTCACTTCAGGGAGGCGTCCCCGACGCCGATGCAGCCTCGCAGGCTGAGCTTCCGGAGGAACCCTCCGCAGCGCTTGGAGATGTTCTCCACCACGCGCCCCTTGAATGGAGGGAGATGGAACCTTGTCACCTTTTCAGGCCATTTGTCTCACAGAGAGGCATTACCTCGAAACGGAAATCTGCGCACAGAGATGGGGTGATGGCTGCCCCCCCCACACACACAGGAAAAGCCCTTGCCGTGCAAACTTCGAGACTTGAGTTCAGATCTCCAGGTCCTGGGAAATGCCAGACACGGTGGCACAGTCTGCAGTGCCTGGCAGCCCGGTGGGCAGTGGGAGGTGGAGATCGAGCTTCTCCGGGAGCCCACGGGGCGGGCAGCCTGGGCCCCACAGCAGCCAAGGTGGAAGGTGCCCACAATCGCACACGTGCACACGTATGCTCACCCGTCTCTCTCTCTCTCTCTCACACACACACACACACAATTTTTAAAAATTAAAACTGGCACAAGTTTATTTAAAATTTTTGCATATTCCTTTACCAAATAAATTAATTTCATCTTCTCAAGTGTGGCGGCATTCAAGACACGACCCCCATTTCACCTGTCAGTCACTGCGGCCTGTGTTTCAGAATGAGGGGCTTGACGGAGAAAGGGCCATAAAAGGGGCTTCAAGACCCTGAGAGTTACGATTTTAACACAACACCCAGTTGCCCTCCGATTTCCGCACACGTGCCATGACGCCTAAATGCCTTGGTATGCCTGCGCCCATACGCCCAGAAAACGTAAGAGAAGTGAAGTCACTTACTTCTACATCAGTTTGAAAATTAAAAAGATCTATTCTTTGCCAGTTGCTTCCATCCAGGGCCAAGATGTTCCAAGCCTGGAGGGAAAGCGGACATAAAGGGGGGGTGTGAGACGAGGAAGTCTTTATTCATTTTTGTATTGACAACTTCTATTCCCAACATATCCACCTGATAACCAAACACAGACTGAACACTGTGTTTCAGTAAATGTAAGGCAATGAGGCGTGAACCAGCTGCTTACATTAAGACCCATCCTTATCTAATAAAACTTATACTGATTTTAAAAATGTAGCAAATACCTTGGAAATCTGTGCACATCGGCACAAAGTTACTATATCCAAGAAGGAAAATATTCTAGAAAGAAAGAGAAAAAACACAAAGGTGAGATGGCTTTAGCATTTTGGGATAATGCTAACTCGAAGAAGACTAACTAGCATTTGGACACGCCACATCTTTCTAAGAGTCCTTGATCTGCAACACATGCACACACCATGATTTCAAGTCTCCATGGTGACGCCTGAACCACCTATAGCTGCCACAAGCTCTTCTGGGTACCAGATACAAATTCTTTTAACAGAATTCTGCCAACTTTTGTTTCTCTTGCTCCGAGACGGGTGGATCGGAACTGGGTCTATCAAGAGCGCATAATCTTATCTCTGGAGTATCAGAGGCTTCCTCACTCTGCGGACCCCCAGCACTGGTACCCCCAGCATTGGCGTGTAGATGAGCAGCAGTCTCGGATGAGCCCGAAAGGCGGGTCGGGAGGGCCACGCGGCCGGCCCACCTGCTCCTGTGGCAGATTGATGGCGATCACTGGCTGGCAAGATCAAAGCGCCACAGGAGACAGGAAGCTGGGTGGGCAGCGCAGAGGAGCAGTGGTCCGGCTGACACCTGTACTGCCCCAGCGTGGTTGAGTGCCAGGGGGTCCCGACATCCTGGCCCAGGGCAGCTAGGGTAGAGGGGGCAGCGTGTGCCCCCCCCATGCTGTGAACAGCACCTCCGAGGCCTGGGTGGGCTGTGGCCAGAGCATTGCTGGATTGGCATCAGGTGCTCTGCCTGTGTGGGGAAGGGAGGCCAGGTGGGAGGCCAAAAGACCACCAAGGAGGTTCTTCCATTCTTCCAAGCAGGGCTGGGGAGATGGCCTGGGCTATAAAGAGCTTACCAGGCAAGCAGGAAATCCTGAGTTCAGATCCTCCACGCCCACAAAAAGTGACTCACATCTGCAATCAACTTGCTGGGGGGAAGAGGGTAGAGACAGGCGGATCTCTGTAGCTCACCGACCATCGGTCTAGTCGGCCACTGGGCTAGTTCAGCAAGAGACTCTCAAAATACAAGGTGGGCCACAAGCAAAGAAGACGCCCAGTGTCAACTTTGCTTTGGGCTCCACATATATGTAACTCTTTCTCTTTCTCTCTCTCTCTCTCTCTCTCACGCACGCGCACACACACACACACACACAATGCTTCAGGGTGACAGAGGGGCCCAAAGCAGCAGAGTGCAGTCCGTAGGGCGCGGCGCCCAGGCACAGCGTGGATGGAACCAGGGGCTGCGGGGCTCTCCCCAGCCGAGGCGCTGTGAACAGACAGGCCTGGGCACTGATGCGCACTCTTAGCGACCTGCGTTCCTTCCCCGGAGCCCACATGGAGGAAGGAAAACCGACTTCTGTCCTCTCACCTCCACATGGGCACCACGGCATGCCACACCTGCTGCCCTCAACATAAATACAGGGCTGGGGAGATGGCTCAGGGGTAACGCTTCTATCTTGCGAGCAGAAGGGCCTGAGTTCAGATCCCCAGATCCCACGTAAACATGTCAGGCAGATACGTGGTGGTGCCAGCACTTCCAGCTCTGGAAAGCAGGACTGGGAATCCCCAGAGCAAAGCAATAAGGAGGCAGAACAATCCAGGATGATTCCTGATATCACCCTTGGGCCTCCGCAGCATGCACTCATGTACACACGTGCGCGCACGCGCACACACACACACACACACACACACACACGAATGCAAATAAAACAGTATGAAAAGTCTGATCTTTGTACATCAGAAAAGGCCTGTGACCAGCGCGTGTGGTGAAGCTGCTTTCTCCGCAGGGTCGCGGCTGGCCTACATCCCCATGGGAGAAGCAGTCAGGCATACGTCCCTGCCATGCGGAGAATGAAGGAAACAGGCGCTGGCTACATTTCCTCTCACGGCAATGGTGGTGCTGACTGAGGTATCTGTGGCCAACGATGCCGTCTTTCCAAGTGCCCTGGGCCGGGGTGCTGGTCACCACCTGCCGCTGCGCGATCTAAGAAGGACCCGCATCCTATCCACGGCGCAAGTCAGCATGAGCGGTGACCTGAGCGAGACACAGGCACAGGCTGGAGCTGGGCCCAAGCAGCCTGGCCGGCCCGGGATCCCAAGCCCCCGACCGTGACACACACTGCTGACAGCCCTTTTCCCTCTGCTCCATTACCACCAGGTGCGAGAGTTCTCGTCGGCTGAGCCTGCTGCTGGGAAAACGCTGCACTCCTAAGGCACACGAGACCCTCGCGCACTCGGGCACACTCAGGCCCTGGGGACCTGGCTTCTCAGCATCCCGGATGCTGAATGAATGTTGAGCTTCCAGGGGTGCTCACGTGACACGCGCATGTGCGCGCACACACACACACGCATCTTCGAGCTGAAGGTGATTTCATTTCCACAAATAGGCTGGTGCTATTTTAAACTGCCAAGCTACTGCCTACGCCAATTCCTGGCTCCTGATGAGCTGAATGAAATGGCCGCCTCGAGGGACAAGACAAGGGCATAGGAGCCTCACAAGAGAGACGGAGATGGCCAAGGAAGTGGGAAAGGACCTGCTTCCTAGAAACAGCAGGCAGACCCCCCCAGGGTACCCCGAGGCAGGGCTCAGAGCACCCCCAACATCCTATGCACCCACGCATCCTATGTGAAGGCTAGAGCTCTGGTGTCTGGTGACATTAACCCTTCTGCTTTGCTGCGCCTCTTCATATCTCTTGAGCCTGTAATTTGATTCCTGCTTAAATTCTACAGTCGGCAAGTCAATTTCCATGAGAAATTTTTCTGAAACTTAGGTTGGACTCACGCTGAACTGACAGGCAATTTGGAAGTGTGTGAAGTCTCCGGATGTGGAAACACAACCCATGTCACTATTTACTTAGAACTTCTTTCATCTCGTATGATAACATTTGCACTTCTCCCAACAACACTTTGCTCATTTTTAGTCGGAAAAACCTGTTTTTTGTTTTTTTAGTCGCTAAAATGGCTATGCAGCATTCTTTCTATTAAAACAGAATATCCCAGCACTCGAGGCTGAGAAAGGATCACTGTGGCTTCAAGGCTAGCCTGGGCTACATGATGAATTCCGGACTGAGACCCTGTCTCAAAACAAAAATAACTTAAAACGAGTTGTCTTGAGTGTTATTTGATCACTGCTGCTGGTTTATATAACTTCCACAACTTATCCTGAGATCCAGCCACATTCCTAAATTTATCATCAGTTCTTCTTACCTTCTTACAAGTAAAATCAATTCTCCGTGAATACTAACGATTTCCTTGCTCCCCACTCCAGAGCCGCATCCCCAGCTAGTTTTCCCTTTTGACTGTCTCTGGGACAAAGATGAATGGAGGTAGTAATGGAAAACATTTTCATTGTCAATCTCTTCAACCACGGGTTTTTTTTTTTTCCTACCTTTAAAATAATTCTACTTTCCAGTATCCTTTAAGACACCTATTTTATATATGCATATTTTGACCCATCTCCATCTGCTCTTTAAGATTTCATTTCAAATAAGAACAGGTAGTATTACACACTCTGCTCACAGTTACTTCACCAGTGTTCTGCATTGGCATGCCACCTCCCTTAGAACTTAAAAACAAGTATTGATCCATGAACTAAAGTCCATATTTTGCATCCAGATTTATTTTGCTATCAGTTTTATGGGTTTTGCCACATGAATGCCACAGAGTCCCCACCGCAGTGTGGCATGGAGATCTTACAGCCCCGAGAATCACCTGAGTTGCTGGTCACCCCTCTTTCTCCTAATGAATGTTTGGCAACAATTGATTTTATGTTTTCTATACTTTCACCTTGTCCAAATGTCATGTTGAGGCAGGATGGGATGGGTCTCTCAAGGCCTTTGAAGGTCTTTGGAATTCCTGAAGGTCATCCCCACTGCTGGAATCACCCTGAAGGAACACTCCTGCTGAGGAAGGGACTCTAATCCTCCCAGAGATAAGATGGCCAACTTCCCTATGAAGGGATTATGGAGACAGCTCTCCTTATCAAACAACTAGACCTCTAGCCCACATGGGCCCAAGAGCAATGGGAATTAACCAATGGGAAAAAGTCATGGGCTTGTCTAGGTGTATAAATACACCTGGGCCTGGCAGCCATCTTTGGCGCCCTAGCCCCTCACGGCACTCTAGTGCCATGAGTCCATTTCCAACTGCCTGCTTCGCATGAATTCTCTGGCGCCCTGTTTCTTGCCTGCTTCTCATGGAAGCTTCCCAGCCCCTCATGGTACAATCCCATGAATCCGTTTCTTGTTCCTTGCTCCTCATGGATTCCATGCCTAGGCACCACGAGTTGTCCAGGGCGTCCTAACCCCTCATGGTACTCCACTCTGGAGTCCACGAGTTCCAACCTTTCTCTTTCTCTCCTCTAATAAACTCTACCTTAATCCTCTACACGTGTTCTGGTTTCAATCTTCGACTCCGGAACACAAGAACCCTGCAACATTGGGACAGTCGGTCCTGTCCCTGCAACATTTGGTGACCCAGATGGGACAGCGAAAAGACGTTTCCCTGCAACAATACACTTGAAGTCACAAGCTAAAAGGCTGGTCGTGCGCATGCACTGAAGACCCTGCCACACGATGAAGCGTTCACGCCGCGCACTACGCAAGCAATCCTCGCGTGGGGCTCTCGGTTGCTTTCAGTGGGGAGCAGCTATGAACAGTGGTGCTGGAGACACATGTGCCGGCTTCTGCACACACGTAAGGTTTCTACCTATTCGAATAAACACCTAATTCATGTTGGCATGTACCTGTATTTCTTGTTTGCCTGTGTGTACATGTGTGTGAACACGTTTGTGCATGTATACACATGTACAGGCATGTGTGGCCAGAGGACATGCCATCACTTCTCCACCTTATTTTGTCAGACAGGGTCTGGCACTGAACCTGAAGACCACCATTCTGGACAGCCTGGCCAGCCAGCCATCCTCCGGATCCACAGACTCCCCGGCCCAGACTCCTCTCTAGGGGAGAAAACCTCAGCACCGCAGTTCATTTATGCATTCATCTCTGATGGACACCCAGGCTCCTCGTGCTGGCTGCTCAGGACGATTCTGCTGAGCGCGTGTGCACATGTATCTGTTGGCATTTCAAGTATCCTGGACATGTGGTTCTGATTTCTGGAGTGTAGATTATCTGCAGCCACCTGTGGCTTGAAAACGTCCAGAACATGTGCACTGTGCCCAGCATACACTTGTGTCTGCCACGTGCCTGCTGCGTCCAGACTGTGCACTCTGCGTCCAGACCATGCACTGCGTCCAGACCATGCACTGCATCCAGAACATGCACACTGCATCCAGACCGTGCACGCTGCGTCCAGACCGTGCACACTGCGTCCAGACCATGAACACTGCGTCCAGACCATGCACTGTGTCCAGACCATGCACTGCGTCCAGAACATGCACTGCGTCCAGAACATGCACACTGCATCCAGACCGTGCACTCTGAGTCCAGACCATGCACACTGCATCCAGACCATGCACTGCATCCAGAACATGCACACTGTATCCAGGCCATGCACTGTGTTCAGACCATGCACACTGTATCCAGACAGTGCACGCTGCGTCCAGACCATGCACACTGCATCCAAACCGTGCACTCTGCGTCCAGACCACGCACTCTGCATCCAGACCATTCACTGTGTCCAGACTATGCACTGCATCCAGACCATGCACACTGCATCCAGCCATGTGCACTGCGTCCAGACCATGCACTGTGTCCAGACCATGCACTGCGTCCAGACCATGCACTGTGTCCAGACCATGCACACTGCGTCCAGACCATGCACACTGCGTCCAGACCATGCACACTGCGTCCAGACCATGCACTGCGTCCAGACCATGCACTGCGTCCAGAACATGCACATTGCATCCAGACCGTGCACTCTGAGTCCAGACCGTGCACACTGCATCCAGACCATGCACTGCGTCCAGAACATGCATACTGTATCCAGGCCATGCACTGTGTTCAGACCATGCACACTGCGTCCAGACCATGCACTGCGTCCAGACCACGCACTCTGCATCCAGACCATTCACTGTGTCCAGACTATGCACTGCGTCCAGACCATGCACACTGCATCCAGCCATGTGCACTGCGTCCAGACCATGCACTGTGTCCAGACCATGCACACTGCGTCCAGAACATGCACACTGACTGCATCCAGACCATGCACACTGTGTCCAGACTATGCACTGCGTCCAGACCATGCACACTGCATCCAGCCATGTGCACTGCGTCCAGACCATGCACTGTGTCCAGACCATGCACACTGTGTCCAGAACATGCACACTGCATCCAGACCATGCACACTGTGTCCAGCACACACTGTATCTCACACACTCTGCGTCCAGCACACACTTGCTGCACACACTATCCCACCTTTAGCGACTCAGCAGCCTTCTTGGTTATCAGCTCACTGCACTGCAGAACCTGAATTCGAGACACCATGTCTAACCCGAGGCCACCGCAGAACAAAAGCAGCCACGCCCACAGCTCAGATACACCCAGAGCTCCTTCAGGTGCCACCCCACATCCTCGCAGGGTAAACACGGCGTGCTTTGAGACAGGACACACTCGTGCCATTTTATTACTGCAGATCTCGGGGATGCTCCGTTCACTGGTCCTCACCGCCATCTCCCTGTACCCATTTCATAGGCTGGATTTTATCTGCGCATCCAGGAAAGAACAGTGTGCATGGAGCTTATCACCCAGGGCAACAGGCATCAGCTGGGCGCTTGGAACATACAGGAGCATCCCCGCGCACCTAAGACTGGAATGTGGCTTACGGATCACTCTGTCTCTTTTGTGTGTGTGTGTGTGTGTGTGTGTGTGTGTGTGTGCACGTGCGCCCAGGGGTCCAAGGGTGGCATCAGGAATCATCCTGGATTGTTCCACCTCCTTATTGTTTCGCTCTATGGTATCCCAGGCTTTGCCTTCCAGACCAGAATTGCAGAGCACCGCCGTATCTGTGGAATTCTGTGTGTGGGATCTAGGGACCCAAACTCAAGCCCTTTTGCTTATGAGGCAAAGGATTTAATCCCTGAACCCCTCCCCCCGCTCCCCAGCCTGATCTTGTAGATTTCTAAAGTAAATACACATTTCATAATCACATTTTTAGCTTAAGATCAAACCACCAAAGAATATTCTTTCACCCTAATGCCTGTCACACGGGAACAAACGACTGTTCTCTTTCAAACGAGCCTGCCTCGGCCAATGTTCTTACTATCGGAGCAGAAAGAGCTCACAGCAGCAAGTGCCCGACACGAGCTGGGAGAGAAACATGCTCTGCACTCGCAGACACGACGGCGCCCCTCAAATGTGATGACACTGTACTGGCTACTGGTCTCTGTGGCTGTGAGATGTCACTCAAAGCCAAGCATCCCTAGGGAGAAAGGGCGAGTCATTCAGTCCATCCGGTAAGGCGTGGCGCGTGGCAGGAGGGGGAAGTGGTTACCACCATCAAGGAGGCTGAGAGCTGCCAAACTGCTCACCGCAAGCGCAGACCCCTCCGGAAGTCGGGTGGGCTAACCAATTTCAAGGCCCATCCTCTGTCTCGCTTCCACCTCCTACAGGTGCCACGCCCTTTCCAAACATCTAAGGTTCACACACTTGGCCTGTTGGGGACACCTCACATTGCAAACCATGGCACACCCCACCCCTCCAGTGCGACAGATACCCCCAAGTGTGACCAACACCCCCTGACGGTGATCGATGCCCCTCAGATGTGACCTCCAGCCAGAGAAGCGAGTACTCCCCATTCCAGCAGAGGTAAGGCCGGCAGTGTCCACGGGGCACTGTGGTGACCCAGGAAGAAGGACTCCCCACATTGACGCAGAACCCTAAGGATGCCCTGAGAGGGCGCCAGGAGGTGGAGTCAGGCAGGAGGCCAGTCGTCTGCCCCCCCAGGTCTCGTACCCCAGCGCTCTGAACCTTCCCGGAAGTGCCAGGAGCTGTGCGGCCTGCGGCATCACACGAGTGGGCCCACCAGGCTCTGAGCGAGAAGGCTGTCGTCCGCTCAGACTTCCCCAGGTCTCCTTGACCACAGAACCTGGGTTGTGTTGGGTGGAATATCAGTGGCGAGGGGAAGCCATTTGGAAATCACCCTCGAGGATTACGACATGTGCATCAATTAGCTCTCAAGCATTAAGATGTCACAGCATCCAAAACTAAAATGAAAAAGAAAAGAAAAGATTGCTTTGACATGTGAAGATAATTACTGAGCACCATGTGCCTAAAGACCAACAAGTGCTGGCCAAAGTTTATTTTGTAGGATGACGACCAAAGACACCAGAACTGAATAAGCAGAGATGCCAGAGGGCAAAGGGCCACCTGCTGGCAGTACTTGCGGCAGGCTAACAGTACTTATACCCCCTTTATTTGCTTACTGTGTGCGTGTGCACCAGGGGGCTCTGTGCGTCCCTGTGGAGGACCCAGGGTGACTTCGAGAATCATCCTGGATTGCTTCTCCTTTTGTTTCACTGCACCAGGGCCGGAAGTGCACACCACTGCCTTTCCACCCGTTGTTTTTACATGGCACGTGGGATCAGAATTCAGGACCTTCTGCTCCTGAGGCAGAGTCTTAACCCCTGAGTCATCTCTCCAGTGTCCCCCCAGGGGGAGGGGACTCGTTTCTTAGAAAACATCGACAACTCTGCAGTCAGGAGCCCAGACCTTCAGCCACGCCCCTTCCTCAAAGTATGGACCACTCTCCAGTTACCTCCTCAGAGGCCACACGACACACATGCTGCGCACACAGCACACCCCGAGTTCAGTACACCCTGACGACGGACCCTGGACCACAGGGAGACGGGCTTCGCAGGAGACCTGAACTCTGACCTAACCCTCGTGACCTAACCCTCGTGACCTAACACTCACGCATACTGACCTTAGGAGGAGCTCTTTAGGCAACTTTTTGTTGATAAGGCCTTCATCGTTGTTTGAGAAAACCTGCAAGAAGAGAGAGACTGTCAAACTGTTCTAAAAGGAGGGTGGGGGGCAGGAGACGGCTCAGCCGGCCAAAGTACTTGCTGCACAGGCCGGACAACCTGAGTTTGATTCCAGAACCCACAGGGCAAGGAGAGAAGCAGCTCCTGACCTTGTCCTCTGCCCTTCACGCGTGGACGTGTCTTGCCTGTGCGCATGCCATGCGCACAAGTGCACACGTGTGCATTCACACACGTCAACAGATAAGAAATCAGTTTAATGTTTGTTTGTGCGCATGGGTTTGCATCGAAGACCACACTCAAGTGGATGTGCCTGTGGAGGCCCAAGGGTGGCTTCCGCATCATCTGGCTTTGCTCTGCTTTCCTACACTCTGCCTTCCAGGGACGGGGTGCAGGCTGTCCCCATATCTGCCTGACATTTTTATGTGTGATCTGGGATCCAAACTCAAGTCTTTTTGCTTGTGAGGCAAAGGTTTTAACCCCTGAGCCATCTCCGCAACCCAAATTTACATTTTTTTTTGTTTTTTGTTTTTTATTTATTCAATTGTGTGTGTGTGTGTGTGTGTGTGTATGTGTTTGTGTAGAACCACGGATGAATTCGGGAACCACCATGGACGCCTCCACCTCCTCCTTGTTTACTCTGCCCCAGGATTCACAGGCTCCGCCCACCAGGACCAGAAACACAGGCCGCCCCCGCTTCCGCCCAGCGTCTATATGTGGGGTCTAGGATCTGAACTCAGGACCTTCCACCTGCAAGACAGAGGCTTAACCCCTGAGCCACCTCTCCAGCCCCAAATTTACATGTTTTTATACTTGATTGGAAGAGCACCAACCAACAATGCTAATTTCCCTGTGACACTAGCACCACTTGTCAAGGACAAGCAACTTTCCGCGCCTCGCCTTGCTCAAAAAGCACCACCACTGAGCTGAAATAAAAAAAAAAAAAAAAAAAAGCTGAAATAAAAAAAATAAAAAGCACCACCACTGTTGGCGTATTACATGGTATTGTCGGCTCCAGAGACAGTTACACCAACAGAAGGAATAAAGCTCTGGCCAGAAAAGAAATAAAATAACCTCTCTTCACGGGTGACATGAACTTCACTTACAAAATGAAATTATAGTTCTATGCACTAGTTGCACTACTTCCATACAGGTGTCAACTTGACAACCGAGGGTTAAGACTTTAGACACATTTGCGAAGGTCCTGAGCAAGCCTGTGGGAAATTGTCTCATTGACGAGGGCTGAGTACTTGGGCGTACGCTGACGGGTTGGCAAGGAGGAGGCTTGCCCCTCTCCAGCCATTCCTGGGGATAGGACGTGGTCAGTTCCCTCGGCTCCTGGCATGAGCGCTCAAAAATAAAACCGCCTGTTTCCTTGCCGTGTCCGGTTGTGACTTTATCAACCACAGGAAGAGGAGATGTGACAGTGGCAAGGGGGAACAGGAGGAGAACTGGATTTGAAGGCCCCGAGGGGATTCCCAGCCCGTGCTGGACACTGGCCAAGGGCCTGTGGCAGGGAGGGGCTTTCAGTACCTCGAGCCTCTCTGGGGCTCCAGGGGACTGTGCTGTTTCTACTGCCCACCTGGCAAGCTCTAGAATCACCGAGGAGGCAGATCTCTGGGCGTGTCTGGAAAGACCCCCCCTAACAGTGGGCGGCACCAGTCCACAGGCTGGGCTGCCGCCCTGCATGGAAAGCAAACGAGCTTAACACCAGCTTCCTCTCTCTGCGTCCTGACTGCAGAGATCACATGACCAACTGCCTTTCTCTCTTTCTCTCTCTCTCTCTCTCTCTCTCTCTGCAGAGGCCACATGACCAGCTCTGAACAAGGGTCCCCTCTGCTTCCTGACTGCAGAGATCACGTGACCAGCTCCAGTGCATTAGCTCCTCCTCCTGCAAAGGCCACATGACCAGCTGCCCGACACCAGCTTTCTCTGCTTCCTGATTGCAGAGGCCATGTGACGTGGTGCTTCTGCGCGATGGCCTTGATGTCCAGCTGCAAGCAAAGCCGACCCCTCCTGCACACAGCTCACTCCACGTCGTCACGGCGGCAAGCCAAGTACCTAAAACCTTTTGTGTCGTACGTGGTGATTTCTTTTAGAATTGCTTCCGAGCAGGGAAGAGACTCGTCTTCCTTCTGTCTCCCCAGTTTTATGAAGATGTGTTTGGGGCCAAACAGGCATCGATCTTCAGCTCTCTGTGGGCACTGCGAACTGGTGGGAGCGCTTCACGACTGCTCCCCTACCGTCCTGCATGGCGAGGCTCTGAAATGATGAGTCTCCAAGTGGTTTTGGGGTGCCGTAGGCAACGCCATGACCACCATCCCGCATCAGTCAGAAGGACGGGCTTTGCCTCTTATGAAGACCGGTGGAGCAAAATCACAAGACTTCACTCAGCGCGGGAGGAAGTCTTCCCACGGACAGCTGTGCTAGAATGTTCTGCTCTCTGCGCGCGACGCTCTGTCCGCGGTACCACTGCGGCGGCGACGCTCTGTCCGCGTACCACTGCGGCGTCAAACAAAGGCCCCTTCCTCGGGGGCAGCTACAGCGCTCCGAGGACTGAGCATCAAGCACGTGCCGGATCTAGATGGGTGGGTGGCTTTCCTCGGAGCCACGACCACAGAGAGGCATGTGTGCACACACACCCGAAGGACACCGGCCGACCCGAGCGGAGGAAGGGTCCGCCGATCCACTCCCCACCAACCGCCTCCCTCCCCTGTACTGATGATCGGAACCTCCGGGTAAGGATGGGGGGGTGACCTTGTGAGGACCTGTGCGTCCTGGGAGCCCCTTTTCCCTCTGAGGGGCTGTGCACAGGTCTTATGCTGGGGGGTAGTCCCGGCTTCTGCACTTCAAGACAGCCACAATCACGTCCGACCCAGAAGAGCCAGTTTGTCACTTATCTCTGTTACCTGGGGGATGTGGTACAACTGTCCTGGGCTGGTTTCCTCTTTGTAAAACGAGGTCAGTCAAAGCAGAAGGTCGCCAGGAGTTACATGGGTTGAATAGTGCGCCTGTCGTCTCTACCAACCTGTGGCTTGACTGTGACTGTTGGCTGAGGGATGGCCTTTATCTACCGTCCTCTGTAAAAACCATCCACTAACGTCTATTTGATCTAGTATCAGCACAGCCCCTACTCATTCGCGTCAGCAGATCTCGTGAGTGTTAACAGACAGTGTGTATGTAATGGGATCAGCCAAGTCTGTGCACAGATTCCTTCTGCACTTACAGTAATCATAAATCTCCAGGCTATTTCTTATTTCGGTAAGTGAATCAGTCCATAAAAGGCATTTAGGTAGTAAATTAGTTGGCAGCGACATTCAAATCCTCTAGATCCTTTCTAGTCCTTATTTTTTTTTAATTTTTTTAATTATTTATTATTATTCAATGGTGCGTGAATGTGTATGGTGTGGTGGAGAAACACGATGGAATTCGGGAACCACCAGGACCGCCCCACTCTCCTCCTTGTTTACTCTAACCCCAGGATTCACAGGCGCCCCCGCCCTACCAGGACCAGAAACGCAGGCCGCCCCCGCTTCTGCCCGGCATCTATACATGGGGTCTAGGATCCAAACTCAGGACCTTCTGCCTGCAAGGCAGAGGCTTAACCCCTGAGCCACCTCTCCAGCCCCTCTAGTCCTTATTTTTCCCTACCGGTTGTATCAGGTAGTGAGAGCAGTTACAACGCCCACCACAGTGGCTCTGCCGGGAGCTCAGGTCCAGCTTTTTCATTTCAGTCTATGTTTCCATCCACATGGTGTTTCTCAAAGGCAGCACTCAGTGGGGCTACACTATCCTTTAACCCAGTCACGAGACTGCTACCTTTTAACTGAAATGGCTGACTGGCTAGCTCACAGGTACAGTGCGTGCCTGGCATGTATGAGGTCCTGTGTTTGAGCCCTATCTGGGGGGTGGAGGATGCTAGTTGAAATACTTGGCCTATCTGTGTGTGATGTGCTCTCCCACTGACCTCACACCCACCATCTCACCTTCTGCCTGTCAGTCTGCTGTCCATCTCAGTTCTGCTCTCTGGCCTTCTGGGAAAGCAATATTCACCCTTACTGCCCACCTAGCCATGGCTCCCATTTTTAATCTATTTTTATTCTTTTGGTAGTTCAGACATGAGAACAATGAATTTATGTCATTTTCACCCCTCATTACTAGACCCCACGCCTCTCCTCCTAATGCAAATCTCCTTCCCCAACCAGTCTCCTTCCTACATTCATGTCTTTTTGCGTGTATGACCCTCTGGGTTGTGTCTGG
Source organism: Typhlomys cinereus (assembly GCA_023101885.1). NCBI lineage: Eukaryota > Metazoa > Chordata > Mammalia > Rodentia > Platacanthomyidae > Typhlomys > Typhlomys cinereus. Next base: position 161,720 of record JALPQD010000374.1, on the reverse strand, counting down.
GTGGCCCGCACTGGAATGTGTATGAGGACTCACTGGGACATGGATGAGGTGTCAGTGGGTGAGGCCCAGAGGATGTCGTGGCTCCTGATTTGTTTTTACTCTCTGCTCTCAGGATCCTAGAGGGCATCTTCAACACATCCCAATGCAAATCAGTGTACCTTCCTCCTGTCTGCTGCATGCTTACTGTAAGGTTTTACCTCTGTCTACACACTATATCTACACATCTTACCCTTACTTAACCAATGTACCCACATGCCTTACCCCTATTTATACAATATACCCACACATCTTACCCCTACTTATACAATGTACCCACACATCTTACTCCTACTTATACAATGTACCCACACATCTTACCCCTACTTATACAATGCACCCACAACTCGTTACCCTACGTATACAATCGCCCACAGCATCTACTCCTAACTATACAATGCACCCACATACATACTTAAAAACCCCGTACTTATAGACAATGCACCAAACATCTTCCCGACAACATTACCAAATCTACCCTCTATACAATGCCAAATCACTTTACCCTAACAGGCACCCACATCTTACTCCTCTTATGCAATGAAAACCACACATCGTACCCCTACTTATATCATTACCCAATATCTTACCTACTATCAATGCACCCACATCTTACCTCCTACTTATACAATGCACCTACACATCTTACCCCTACTTATACAATGCACCCCCACATCTTACTCCTACTTATGCAATGCACCCACACATCTTACCCCTACTTATATAATGTACCCATATCTTATTCCTACTTATGCAATGCACCCACACATCTTACCCCTACTTATACAATGTTACCAACATCTTACCCTACTTATATATGCACCACACAACCATCTTATCCTCTTATACATGCACCCACACATCTTACCCTACTTAACAAGTATCCACCATCTTACACTTAGCATGTACCCAACCTTCCCTACTTATACAATGTACCCAACATCTTACTCTTACTTATATAATGCACCCACACTCTTACTCTTACTTATACATGCCAAATCCACAACATCTTACCCCTACTTATACAAGCACCTAGATCTACCCCACTACATGCTACCTCCACATATTACTGACCCTAACATGTACACCACATACATCCTTACCCCTACATCAAAATGTACCCCACTAAACTGCTAGCATTTCTGATTTCGAAACATTTTTAGAATATAAAAGAAAGATGATTTTTCTGCCATATGTATACATTCCCAGTACATGGAAGGCTGAAGTAGAAAAAACCACCCTGGGCTGCACAGCAGGATTCTGTTGGGTTGGGTAGATGACTCAATGGTTAAAGTACTTGCTGCGCAAGGCTAATGATCTGACTTCAGATCCCTAGAATCCATGGAAAGAGCACCAGATCTGCATACCATGTGGTTTTGCTAATCCCAGTGTCCTGTGGGAGGACTGCAGGAAGACAGGAGAACCCCAGGCTAGCAGCCCAGTGAACACATCAGTGAACTAGAGAAACACTGTCCCAAGCAAGGTGGAAGGAGAGGACCAACACCTGAGGTTGTCTTCTGACTTCCACATGCACAAGCACACAACATGCACACAGATTTTAAAAAGGCCTGTTGTATTTATCCACATGTCGACCCTTCCTAAGTCCTTCCTTCATTTAGTCTGGCACTTCCTTTATAACACTACTCTTGTGGATGAAGAACTTCTCTTAACCTTTATTTAGTATGTCATTTTTACCCCTTATTACCTCACCCAATATTCCTAACCTAAACCTTCTTCCCAACCAGCTTCTCTCCTCGCATTCATGTGTGGCCACTGAGTTTCATCTGGGCTGCCTGTACTGACAACCCAGGTATAACAGGCATGCATCCACTTCAATGATCTGGTACAAACTGTCTTCACTTACATCTGTCCTTATTTCTCATTCCTTTTGGATCCAGAATTAGAGGTGTGCATGTAGTATATGCCATTTGTGTACATCAGTGAGTTCACTGATGTTACTTACAGAACACGGGTACTTCGAAGGCACAGGTACCACAAGGGAGTCCCCCGTGCAGCTACACCACAGCCAAGTGTTCCCTGACATGCAAGAAGTAAGCGACTGTCTCTCAGTGGCCACAGAACAACCACACAGGGCAAGTGCCCAAACAGGATTTGGCCTTGGTTACCCTGGGAAAGTTCTAAACTTTATTTATTCATTCATTGTGTGTGTCTGTGTGTGTGTGTGTATGTATCAAAGGCACATGTGTCCCTGTGGAGGACCAAAGGTGACTTCAGGAATCATTCTACCTCCTTGCTTCTCTCTGGATTTCCCAGGCTCCGCCCACAAGGGCCAGAAATGCAGGCTACCCCCATTTCCACCTGGTGTTTTAAGGTGGACTTGGGATTGGAATTCAGGACCTTCTGCTTGTGAGGCACAGCCTTAACCCCTGAGCCATCTCTCCAGCCCACCCCAGGAAATTTTAAAAACTTAAACAGGAGACTCTAAATTGTTTATTATTATGATTATATTATTCAATTGTGGCTGTGTGTAGGTGGTGATGTTGTGTGTGCGTGCATCATGTGTGGTGCTGAGAACCAAGGGAGAATTCGGGAACCACCATGGATGCTCCACCTCCTCCTTGTTTATGCGGCACGGGATTCACAGGCTCCGCCCTACCAAGACCAGAAACGCAGGCCGCCCCCGCTTCCGCCCGATATCTATACGTGGGGTCTAGGATATGAACTCAGGACCTTCCACTGCAAGGCAGAGGCTTAACCCCTGAGCCACCTCTCCAGCCCCTTAAATAGAGAACTCTAAGGCAGTAGAACCTCCCTGTCCTGCTTTGCCCTGCAGCTCCCTAAGCACCTTATCTGGTTGTTTCTTCCTGTGTCCAGCACTAAGCTCCAGGACACGGAGCCTTCCAAGTCCCACAGGGAGCGAGATACAGTAGCACCCAACATGCCGTGCACAGAAAGGTCAACGCAAACTCACAGCTGTCAGGCAGCCTAGAGAAACGGGAACCGGATCTCACAAGTCGCAGTCCGCTGCACTTCCCTGGAGCTCCCCTCATCTCACGTCATCAGGCCGCCCTGCTGCTGGCCTTGAGGCGGGATGGAGGCCTGAGGCTGGTGCTTGATGCAGGCTGAGCGGGGCTTGAGCTCAAGTGGGCGGAAGCAAGGCAGTGCACTTCAATTGAAAGAGCCAAACCATAGCATACCAGGTCCGCTAAACACGTTCACTGATAGTGCCTGGATGCATATGGGATGCGGGGATAGCAAGCTGAGTCTCAACGGCTGGATCTCCCGGCATAGGCACTGGGATTCCGGTATAGCACTGGGTTTGTATAGCATAGGCACTGGGATGTTCTGTAGTCCTTTGTATAGCATAGGACGGGGATTCCATGCTGCATGTCGTCCATAGCATAGGGACTGGATTCCGCCCACTTGTATAGCATAGGGACTGGGATTCCTGTCCTTGTATAGCATAGGCACTGGGATTCCTGTCCTTGTATAGCATAGGCACTGGGATTCCTGTCCTCATATAGCATAGGCACTGGGATTCCTGTCCTTGTATAGCATAGGCACTGGGATTCCTGTCCTTGTATAGCATAGGCACTGGGATTCCTGTACTTGTATAGCATAGGCACTGGGATTCCCGTCCTTGTATAGCATAGGCACTGGGATTCCTGTCCTTGTATAGCATAGGGACTGGGATTCCCACCCTGGTATAGCATAGGCACTGGGATTCCTGTCCTCATATAGCATAGGCACTGGGATTCCTGTCCTTGTATAGCATAGGCACTGGATTCCCGGTCCTTGTATAGCATAGGCACTGGATTCCCGTCCTTGTATAGCATAGGCACTGGGATTCCCGTCCTTGTATAGCATAGGCACTGGGATTCCCGTCCTTGTATAGCATAGGGACTGGGATTCCCATCCTTATATAGCATAGGCACTGGGATTCCTGTCCTTGTATAGCATAGGGACTAGGATTCCCATCCTTGTATAGCATAGGCACTGGGATTCCCATCCTCATATAGCATAGGCACTGGGATTCCCATCCTTATATAGCATAGGCACTGGGATTCCCATCCTCATATAACATAGGCACTGGGATTCCCACCCTTGTATATATAGCATAGGCACTGGGATTTCTGTCCTCGTATAGCATAGGCACTGGGATTCCTGTCCTTATACAGCATAAGCACTGGGATTCCCATCCTCATATAGCATAGGCACTGGGATTCCTGTCCTTATACAGCATAAGCACTGGGATTCCCATCCTTTTATAGCACACACTGTAGTCTGGAAGACTGTCATGGTTAGACAAGGTCAACTTGATACTATGAGGGTTTGACTCTGGGCACATTTGGTTGGGAATTAGTGGTTGGTATAACCCAGAGCAAACCTGCAGGAGATTGGATGATGGGGAAGGCCCAGGCTATGGTGGGTGGGATTAGGCCCTGGAATAAAATAGAGAGAGCTGGTTGAGAAAATTGGCATCCTTATGTATGCTGGTCTGGCAAGTAAGGATGGTCCCTCTCTCAGGCGTTATGTGATGATGGTGTGGCCAGTTCCCTCAGCCCTGGTGTTGGTACGTGCTCTCCCATCAAGCTGGACTGAGAACTGTAACCAGACAATCGTAAGAAAAAATAAACCCCTTGTTCCTTAAGCTGTTTGATGGTCATTTATCAGCAACCATGCGGGCGACTGCAACAGAGACCTTGGCGTGAACATTAAAATCCCAGGCTGTGGAGAGAACCAGGTGAGTTTATTAGAGTGTGCACTCAGCAAAGGGCCCTCTCATGTAGACCTACTCTGCGGGCACAGCGATGCGGAGCCCATGATGGGGACTGCTGCTCAACGTGATCTGCCCACAGCTCAGACTCTGTGAAAGAAAAACCTCTGGTGCAGAGACTCCAGACGACGCTGCACCTGCACAGCAGAGCAGAGGACCTGTCGGGAGCGCTGCCTCCCCATCCACAGAGACCCCGCCCCCACCCTGCCAGCTGAGGCCGTCGCCTTGTTCTGCTAGGCAAGAGCTCCACCACCGGCCACCACCCCATCCCCTTTGACTCTCTATTTACACACAGGAACTCGCTAAACTGCCCAGGCTGGCATTGAATTTAAGATCATCCTGCCTCAGACTGTGTCAGGATTATAGGTGTGGGCTCTTAGGAGACAGAGGCAGGAGGATGACCACGAGTGCAAAGCCAGCTTGGTCTACATGATGAGGGCCAAACCAAACACAGCTACACCTGAAACTTGTTTCCCACCTCAAAAAAGAAGTAGAAACCAAACAAATAAGGGTTGGAGAGACGGTTCAGCGGGCAAAGTTCGCCTCCCCCCCCCCCCCCCGAATCCTCGTGGCAAAGCCAGGCTTGGTGGACAATGCTGGGAAGGTGCAGCCAGCTGGACTGAGCTACGGGTTTACGGAGACCTTATCCCAGCAGCCAGCGCAGCACACACCAGGACAACTCCTCTGCACATGTGTGTATACTGTACACACACACTGTGCAACACATACCTGTGCAACACACACCTGTGCAACACACACTTGTACACCATATGCACATATACCTGGGCAACATATGCACTTGTGCAACATACACCTGTGCACCATATGCACACACACACCTGTGCATCATACACACACCTGTGCACCATACACACACCTGTGCACCACACACACCTGTGCACCATACACACCTGGCACACATACACACCGTCACCACACACACCGCACCATACACACACCACCAATACACACACCGGCACCAAACCCACAACACACACAACCAACACACCACGAAAAGGAATAAGGCGTTCCTCCAAGCAGGCTCCAACCTCTAGCCAGGCCTGACCGGAGGTGGCGACATGGCTCAGTGGGCAAAGGTGCCCACACGCAATCTGATGCCCTGAGTCCAATCCAGGAGCCCATGGAACAGTGGAACAGGAGAACCAGCCCCACAAAGTTGTCTTCTCCCCTCCACACACACATCGCACACATACATACACCCTGCAGACACACACATCACACACATTCATACGCCCCGCAGACACACACATCACACACATACATACACCCCGCAGACATACACATCATACGCATACAGTCAAAGTCACATAAAATACAAAAGACCTAACTATAGACTTCTACGGGAAAAAGGAAGTACAATATATAGGGGAGGGGAACCCCAAAAGAATAGGCTAAAATGGAAAAGTTTTGAAGTAGTAAATCATTTTAAAAGTAAATTCATAGCAAAATTCAACATTAACAAAAACTTTATGACAATAAACAAGACATGCCAATATACATTTAGTTCCCAATGAATTAAAGTTTAAACAACTATTTGATGCCTATTTGTAGTGATTATAAAAGAAGGAGGAAGAAAAGAAGAAGGAGGAGGGAAAAGGCGGATGGGAAAGGAGAAGGAAGCAGGAGAAGCAATCAACTTGTTTAAAAAACACTGCTTCCTGGGGCTGAAGAGACCGCTCAGGGGTTAAATCTCTGCCTTGCAAGCAGAAGGACCTGAATTCAGATCCCAGATTTCAGGGGTGGAAATGGCAGCAGCCTGCACTTCTGACCCTGGAAGATGGAGCCTGGGAAACTCAGCAAAACAATAGGGAGGTAGAGCAACCCAGGATGCTGCCCTTGGCCCTCCACACACACGCACACACACGCACACACATGCACACACACATGCACACACACTACTCTCTCTCCCTCCACGTAGAAAGGCGGTACATGAAACACTAGTTTTGTAACTCGCCAAGGACAGATCCACTTCCTGAAGTGACAGACGCTCGAGTGGGAACCCTACTCACCTGCGTTGATAATCCCCTTCCACTCAACCTCGTGCAAGAAGAAAGTGAAGGAAGGGGGAGAAGCTGATCCCATCAGCCCCTACCCCAGAGTCAACATCGGCGTGACACAGACCACCCACAGCTGCTCAGAACCCTAAACTCCACGGACCAAAGGAATCTGGGCCTAGGCTTCGGTGAACACCCACGGAGGTACGATACAACCCACTGGCCACACAGGCAGACTCGGAGCCAATGGCCTGCTTCTGCTGCCTGGTATGAAACACCAGTTGGGGGATCCGGGCAACTAAGTTCCTCCGACCTCCCTGCACCTCCGTTTCTGTTTCGTCTGATCCACACCTGAGCAAGACAGCACTAGGGAGGGGAGGCGGGCCAAGCCTGGGTCTGAGGCCAGCTGGACACACAGGGAGAGCCTGTCTCAAACACACGTGCAGCATGACATTAACCTGGCTGGGCTGTGGGTGTGAGCCGTGGTCTTTCCCTGGGGGCAACGGGCGACACTCAGCAGTTGGTCTTTTTTAAATATTTTATTGATTTGCGAGAGAGAGAGATGCAAATGAGTGCCCCATGCACAGGTGGAGGTCAGATGGTCACTCTTGAAATCGTTCTCTCCATCCACCATGTGGGCTTCCGGGGTTCGAACTCCGGTCATGGATCTCTATGTTTCTAAGCAACTAGCCCTCCGAACCACCACCCGCCTCCTTGGGAGTTGTTGGTTAGTCAAAGCAAAGCTAGACCATCCACTGCCTGCGCCTCCACCTCAGTCTAGGTACGAAGGAGCAGGGCGTCGCGGCTTGGACCTGAAAGCCCCACACTCAGTGAGCTGAGGCAGGGGGCTGGCTGTGAGTTCAAAGGTCAGCCTGAGCCGGAGCAAGACCTCATCTCAACAGAAATAAAAAGGGGGAAAAGGGAAGGAAGAAGGGGGAAGACAGATAAACCAGAGCCAGTCGGTTACAAATGTTAGGTTTTCTTCCCCAGAAAATCAGCACAGCTGAGGAGGCCCTACGTTACCCACCCATCACTTCCATTCACTCCTGCAAATTACAAATGGAAAAAAAATTTTTTTTAAATTAGGCATTTCCCTATTAGCCAACATCTGAAATAGACTAACCCAGTGTGTCAAAAAAGCAGGGAGTCCAGCACCCTGGGAGAAATGACACTTTCCCCCAATTCTGGGACCCTTGACCATTCAAGTCAACCGTCGGCCGAGTCAACTTAGGTCTTCAAAGCGAAGTGGTTGGAAGCCTGGTGATACGTCCACGGCCCCCAAGTCATTTAACCAAGCACACGGAACGACTTCTAGAAGGTACTGACAACACAGTAATGACGGATGAGTTGCATCCCCCGGTGAGTTGTGCTACACCTCAAGGTCTCCCCATTTTCACTAGAGGGGGGTGACTGTCTCCGAAACCACCCACTTACATTCCCACACGCTGGAAGCCTCATCGGGATGCCGAACTTAACACGAACGCACGCTTAGGGTGTTGACATCAGCGCACAAAACCCGTGGAGGTCCGTGGGCTGCCGGGGCAGCGATGCAACGCATGCACCACACCCTCTCAGGGGCAGCGATGCAATCAATGCATGCACCACACCCTCTCGGAGGGGCAGCGATGCATATGCATGCACCACACCCTCTCCGGGAACCTTCCAGGCAGCCAGGGTCAAAAGCGTCCCACCCGCCCGCAGGGTGGCGGTCCGGGTGTGACCCTGACTGGGCGGGGCGGCCAGCTCCGAGGTCCCCAGCACCGCTTCTGTGCCGGGGGTCCAGGGCGCCCCCTCTCCGGGGTCAGCCCGGCCCTGCCCTGTCCTCCCCGACCCCGGCCCTGCCCGGCCCGGCCCGGCCCGGCCGCCCCGCAGGCCCCACGGGCCCCGCTGCGACCCTGATGACCCCCCAGAGCCCGGCTGCCCGGCCACGCGGGCCCCAGACTCACCATGGCCGAAGAGCCGCGCGCGCCCACAGCCCCGAGTCACACGGCGCCGGCGACGCCCGTTGTCCTGGTGACGCCAGCCTGACGCCCCGCCCCGGCCTCAAGGTGGGCTCCGAAGCGCCCATTGGCTCGTCCAGGGCACGTGACCCGCAGGCGGCGCCCTTCGCACCGCCCACTTCAGGCCCCCTCACCGCTCTTGGGCGGGGCCTGGCTGCCTCTCTGGCTTTGCAGCTGGTCCATCCGCAGCCGCATCACCTTGATGCTCCACCCCCCATCTGACAGGTGGTCCAGCCAAGCACTGTCCCGCTCCCGACTCCTGCCTGGATGCTCCTTGCTATAAATAAATAAATAAATAAATCATTGGGGCACTGGGGTTAGGGGTGTAGCTCAGGTGATAGAACGCTTGCCAGGCATGCACAAGGCCCTGGGTTCGATCCCCAGCATTACATAAACCGCAGTGGTGCACACCTGCGATTCCAGCGCCTGGGAGATGGGCGAGATCCGAAGTTCAAGGTCAACCTCGGCTACTAGTGAGCGTCAGGCTAGCCTGTGCTACATTGGATCTTGTCTCAAAGAAGCAAACGATTATTACCCGTAGCACCTGGTCATTTGGGCCATTTTAACTTCCCAATGATAAGAAGGAGTGGAAGGACAGTAAATCTCAGTCACCCGCAGTAGCCGCTGCTCATACTTCCGATCTATCTGCTTCCAAGCTTCCGAATACATCACAGTCTTTAAAAGGCAAGGCATGCGTACTAGGTTATAATCTACTTTTCCAATTTAACACAATAATATTCAGGCCAGGACAGGTAGATGGCCGAGATCCACCGAGCAATGGATTCAAGCATTTGTCATCCAAGCATGCGTACCAGAGTTCAGGTCCCAGCATCCACACATGAAAGCCGTGGACATTTTGGCCCTCCTGTAATGTTTGGGAAGGAAAGACAGGGGGTCCCCCTCCCCTTTTCCACAAGCCGGCTAGATAGACTCACCTAATTTATGAGCTCCAGGTGCAGTGAGAGACCCTCAGTAAATAAGGGAGAACATAAAGGTCTCCACAAACACATGTACACGTGTGCACCCCTACAACATGTGAATACATACATGTAAGCATGCATGCCACGCACACCCACAAAAATTAAAATGATTATCTTAATATGGGTTTCAGTGGCCCACGCCTATAATCTAGTCACTTGTGAAGTTGAAACAGAGATCAAGACTAACTTGACCAATATAGAGAGACAACCCCCCCATCGCAAACATATCAATGCATAAAGATGCACAATCTTTGCATGCCAATAAGGGACAGTGATGTATGTATACCTTCCAATTTGTCAAATTATTAATTCCTTGGATGTTTAGACTCGAAAGAACTTTGTCCTCAAAGCCACTCCCTCATCTTGGTGAAGAAGATATTCCTTCTGGGGACGTGGCTCAATGGGTAGCGTGTTAGTGTGCTTAAGGCCTGGATTCTGTCCCTGGTACCATGTAAACCAGGCATGGAAGTGCCCGCACTCCTGGCGAGGCAGGAAGATCAAAATTACCCTCAGTTTTATCACCAACCTGAGTTACATGAGACCCTGTCTCAAATACATATCTTGGGCTGGAGAGATGGCTCAGGAGTTAAGATTCTGCCTTGCAAGCGGAAAGACTTGAATTCAGATCCCAGTAAAAATGCCAGACAGAAATGGCAGTGGCCTTCACTTCCAGCCCTGGTAGGTGAGCCTGGGAAATCTCAGAGTGAAGCAAAAGGGTGATAGAGGCAATTCAGGATGATTCCTGAAGTCACCCTTGGTCCTCCACAGGGACACACAGTGCCCTCTGGTACACACACACACACACACACACACACACACACACACACTAAAAAAAATGTTTTTTCAATAGCCAACCTCACCTCTCCATATAATATCTAATACACATCACATATTTAAAATGGCCCAAGTTCTTGTCTACCAACTTTCCCAATCCTGCCCCAGTTCCTACTGTACTGTTGGATATTGAGACCAAAAACTTAGAAATTGTCCTTGATTACCTACCTTTCTTTTTCCTTCCATCCATTAACAAATATTCTCAATTGTACCTAAAACAGAAACCCTGCACTTATTCATTTCTCACCACCAGCATCATCTCTTGCCCAAATTTATCTCCTTATGCTGTGGTTGAATATGTGTGTCCAAAATTCGTGTTGAGACCTAATCTTCAGTGCAAACTGTGTTAAGAGGTGACCTTCAAGAAGATGGGGAGGGAGGGGGAGGGGACGGGAGGGAAGAGCAGGGTGTCAGGGGGAGGTGAAGGGAGGGAAGGGACAGGTGTACCTGTTAAGTTTGTATGAGCGGAAATAATAATAATAATAAATAAATAAAAACAAAACGAACAAAAAAAAGAAGTTATTGGACTGGGGCCTCAATGTGGCTCAGTAGGTAAAAGTGACTGCAGACAAGCCAGGTGACCTGAGCTCGATCCTTTGGGCTCTCTGTGCTAATGATGCTCCTATTAAGAACTGATGCTCTAAATGGGCATTCTGGTCTAGGTGAAGGTCAGGGGTAGAGAGGTGTGGCAGCCCAATTCAGTGATTTTCCATCCTTGCTATGTAATCATAGAACATTATCCTCAGACAGATAAAATGAAGACCAAACAGTTTATCTCTTTTCTTTTTACATTTTAAAGCATTGAGTGTTGGTAACTTGCCATGATATTTTCCACATCGTCTTAAGTCATAGACTCTGCATTTCTTTTTTTTTTTTTTTTTGAGAGAACTTATGAATACACATGAAGCCTTCCATAGTCTTTTCAAGATTCTCCCAAAAGTATCTGAAAATCAAGACGTTACCGGCCGTGATGGTTCACATCTGGAATCCCACCGCTCGGGACGTGGAGGCAGCAGAAACATTAGTTCAAGTCTACATTATGTAGCGAGTTCAACGCGAACCTGAACTATGGAGTAAGTCCCTATCAAAAGAAAGAGGGCTGGAGAGATGGCTCAGGGGTTAAGACTCTGTCTTGCAAGCAGGAAATCCTGAGTTCAGATCCCAGGTCCCATGTAAAAATGCCAGGCACAAAGGGCAGTGGCCTGTACTTCTGCACTTGCTCCTCTGGTGGGCGGAGCCTGGGAAATTTCAGAGCAAAGCAAGGAGGTAGAAGCAATCCAGGGTGATTCCCAAAGTCAAGTCACCCTTGGCCCTCCACAGGGACACATAGTGCCCTCTAATAGACAGACATGCACATGCAATAAACAAACAAAATTAAAAAAATGGTAAAGAAAAAAGAAGGAGAGAAAGAGAAAGAAGAGAGAGAGAAAGAAATGAAAGAAAGAAAAAGAAAGAAAGAAAGAAAAAAAGAAAGAAAGAAAGAAAGAAAGAAAGAAAGAAGAGAGAGAAAGAAGGAAGAGAAGAAAGAGAAAGAAGAAGAAGAAGAAAAGAAGAAAGAAAAAGAAAGAGAAAGAAAGAAGAGAAGAAGAAAGAGAAAGAAAGAAAGAAAGAAAGAAAGAAAAGAAAGAAAAAGAAAGAAAAAAAGAACGAGACAGAGAGAAGAGAAAGAAAGAAAGAAGAAAGAAAAGAGCGAGAAGAAAGAAAGAAAGAGAAGAGAAAGAAAGAAGAGAAGAGAAGGCAAGTAAGGAAGGAAGGAAGGAAGGAAGGAAGGAAGGAAGGAAGGAAGGAAGGAAGGAAGGAAGGAAGAAAGGAAGGAAGGAAGAAAGAAAGAGGAAGGAGGGAAGGGGAGGGAAGCAAAGCAAAGCAAGGGAAAAAAAAATCAAGATTTGCCATTTGTCAAGATGTACATAAAGCACTTTCAAGTAGCCTTAAATCAGTTCTTCCCATTGCCATCTCATGATCACGGTCGCCTTACACGTGCGTGTGTGTATGTGTGTGTGTGTGTGTGTGTGTGTGTGTGTACACACCTGTGTGTGAATGGAGCTCAGAGAACGGCTTGCTGACTGGGTTCTCTCCGGCACCCACTGTGTCCCGGGGATTGAACTCAGGTGGTCGGGCTTAGCGGGAAGGCTTTTACCTGCTGACCTCACCTGCTGACCTCACAGGCTCACCTCACAGGCTGACCCTCACAGGCTGACCTCACAGGCTGACCTCACCTGTTGACCTCACAGGCTGACCTCACCTGCTGACCTCACAGGCTGACCTCACCTGCTGACCTCACAGGCTGACCTCACCTGCTGACCTCACAGGCTGACCTCACCTGCTGACCTCACAAGCTGACCTCACAGGCTGACCTCACAGGCTGATCCTCACCTGCTGACCTCACCTGCTGACCTCACAGGCTGACCTCACCTGCTGACCTCACAGGCTGACCCTCACCTGCTGACCTCACCTGCTGACCTCACAGGCTGACCCTCACCTGCTGACCTCACCTACTGACCTCACAGGCTGACCCTCACCTGCTGACCTCACAGGCTGACCTCACAGGCTGACCCTCACCTGCTGACCTCACCTGCTGACTTCGCAGGCTGACCTCACCTGCTGACTTCACCTGCTGACCTCACCTGCTGACCTCACAGGCTGACCCTCACCTGCTGACCTCACAGGCTGACCCTCACCTGCTGACCTCACAGGCTGACCCTCATCTGCTGACCTCACAGGCTGACCCTCACCTGCTGACCTCACAGGCTGACCCTCACCTGCTGACCTCACAGGCTGACCCTCACCTGCTGACCTCACAGGCTGACCTCACAGGCTGACCTCACCTGCTGACCTCACAGGCTGACCCTCACCTGCTGACCTCACAGGCTGACCCTCACCTGCTGACCTCACAGGCTGACCTCACAGACTGACCTCACAGGCTGACCCTCACCTGCTGACCTCACCTGCTGACCTCACAGGCTGACCCTCATCTGCTGACCTCACAGGCTGACCCTCACCTGCTGACCTCACAGGCTGACCCTCACCTGCTGACCTCACCTGCTGACTTCACAGGCTGACCTCACCTGCTGACTTCACCTGCTGACCTCACCTGCTGACCTCACAGGCTGACCCTCACCTGCTGACCTCACAGGCTGACCCTCACCTGCTGACCTCACCTGCTGACCTCACAAGCTGACCCTCACCTGCTGACCTCACAGGCTGACCCTCACCTGCTGACCTCACCTGCTGACCTCACAGGCTGACCCTCATCTGCTGACCTCACAGGCTGACCCTCACCTGCTGACCTCACAGGCTGACCCTCACCTGCTGACCTCACCTGCTGACTTCACAGGCTGACCTCACCTGCTGACTTCACCTGCTGACCTCACCTGCTGACCTCACAGGCTGACCCTCACCTGCTGACCTCACAGGCTGACCCTCACCTGCTGACCTCACCTGCTGACCTCACAAGCTGACCCTCACCTGCTGACCTCTGACCCTCACCTGCTGACCTCACAGGCTGACCCTCACCTGCTGACCTCATAGGCTGACCTCACAGGCTGACCTTCAGCTCACATCTTCATCTTTCAACGTTGCTCCCCCGAGCCTGGGCGAAGCCCTTTCTCTCACCCCCAGAGCAGGTGAGCTTCTTAGACAGATGACCCGTGCCCCGCCGGGCACCCCGGGGCTGGGAGGGGCACCCCTGGAGACGCCTCTCTGCATTAGCTTCCCGATGTTTCTTTTCCTCAGCCCAGCTGCCACGCGGAGGCAGCTCCAGCTGACGGGTGCCGAGGCTGAGCACCCTGGTCGTGTGGGCCGATCAGAAACACGCAGCCCACCAGGACGAAAGGCACAGCACAAAAATCACATCCTAATAAAGGTGCGCTTACAAAAGCTACGTTACTAGTGGGTTCACAGACTCTTTTATTCTGGGGGGGGCAAATCTCTTTATTGGATGAATGGCACAAACTAAAAGCGTAACAACTTACAGAAAAAGGTAAAGGTAGCCCGCCATGCGTGACGCTGCCTGGTGGCCAGTAAAGTCGCTCTGTGACTTTAGGGGTGTTCAACTTAGCTCTCGTCACTGAGTCCCAGGGTGTGGTTATCAAAGAGCTATCCCGCCATGCCGGATTCAGGGGCTCCTGCCTTGCACAGGTTGGTCATGTGGTCGCCCAGTTCTTTGATGGAGTCACCTGCTCATTCAGGTAGTGTGCATCTTAGGGTTCTCAGATTCTTAACCTGCATCAACTTAGCCTGTACAATCTGCTATTTTATCCGTATGAAATATTTCCCTTTGTTCTGAACTTCTTAACTTGAATCCCATTCATTCCTTCGTGTGTGTGTGTGTGTGTGTGTGTGTGTGTGTGTGTGTGTGTGTGTACATGTGTGTATGCTTGCTTGCATGGGGGAACCCTTGTGTACAGATGTGCATGCATGCATATGCAGAAGCCGCAGGTCGATGTCAGCTATCTCCCTGATCTATTTCTACTCCGCTTGCCAAGACATGAGGGAGGGATCATAGCTCAGAGGTACAGCACTTGCACCGCCAGACGGACAAGCAAAAATAACTAAGGCGTGGTCTCTTCCTGAAGCTGGGGCTTGCCGATTTGGCGAGTCTTGCTAGTCAGTTTGCCCCGGGGATCCCCAGCCCACTGGGACTGTGGGTGGTTTGCCACATCTGCCCAGCTTGTATATGGGTCCTGGGGATCTGAAGTCCCCCCCAATACTTGAGTGGTATTTGTTTCATAACTCATTATTGCAACAAAACCCCTGACTCAAATAGCTTAAAGGAGAGGTAAGAATCAGGGTCCAGGGGAGCCGGTGACATCACAGTCACAGCTGGAGCAGAGGGACCAGGATGTCTGTCAGTTTGCTGGGGCTCAGCTTTTGTCGTAGTCCACCTGCATGGTTGTTGATAAATGACCATCAAACAGCTTAAGGGAACAAGGGGTTACAGACTGGTTATGGTTCTCAGTCCAGCTAGACGGAGAGCTCACAGCAACACCAGGGCCGAGGGAACTGGCCACACCATCCCCACATAACGGCCGAGAGAGGGACGATCCTCACTTGTCAGACCAGCATGTCAAAAGGATGCCGACTCTCTCAACCAGCTCTCTATTTTATTCCAGGGCCTAGTCCCACCCACCAAGGGCTGAGCCTTCCCCATCAGCTAGACAATCTCCTGCAGGTTTGCTCTGGGCTTAACTCAACCATTAATTCTCTACAAATGTGCCCGGAAATCAAATCCTCAACTGTCAAGTTGACACCTGTGCCTAATTATGATAACTTTCTTTCTTTCTTTCTCTTTCTTTCTTTCTTTCTCTTTCTTTCTTTCTTTCTCTTTCTTTCTTTCTTTCTCTTTCTTTCTTTCTCTTTCTTTCTTTCTTTCTTTCTTTCTTTCTTTCCTTCCTTCCTTCCCCCTTCTCTCTTTCCTTCCTTCCTTTCTCTCTCTTTCTTTCTTTCTTTCCCTCTTTCTTTTTCTTTCTTTCTTTCCATGTATGTATGGTGTGTGTGTGTGTATGCATGTGTGCATATGCATATGTGTGTGCTTGCATGCAGAAGGGCACATGTGGATGGATGGATGGATGGATGGATGGATGGATGGATGGATGGATGGATGGACTCAAGTGCACATGAGTGTGTGTCCCTGTGGAGGCCCAAGGGCGATACAGGAATCATCCTCCATCTCTTCCACCTTACTGTTGCAAACCTGGGTCTCTTGTTAAACCCAGAGCAGCCATCAGGGCTCGTCTGGCTAGCAGCTTGCTCTGGGGACTCCCAGGTTCTACCTTCCAGGACTCGGATCACAGGACTCGGTCACACCTGCCCAGTATTTCTTCTTGGGATCTGGGATTTGAACTCAGGTCTCTTTGCTTATGAAGCAAGAGCTTTAACACTGAGCCTTCTCCTCAGCCCAGCTTGCATTCTTTTATGGCCAATGTTGCTGCTTACGGTGGGCGGTCTTCCACCCCAACCAAAGCAATCAGGACAATCTCCTACAGGCTCGTCCAGTGTCCCACCTTAATCTAGAACATTCCTCTGAGTTGTGCCCGGAATCCTACCTGCGGGGTGTCAGGTATAAAACACCTTATCAACTGAGCCATCTCCTCCAATCTATTACTCCTAACTTTATAGATCACTTGTTAGTGTACATCTAATATGTCTTCCTCTACCCTTTGTTTCAATTTTTCTCTGGTCCTTTCTTCCATCTGAAGGTGGGTTTTAGATAGTTAGTAGGTCAATAGCAGACACAGCAATCAACAGATTTGTTCCACAAACATGTGCATGTAGAAAAATGGTCTCTCTGTAACTAAAAGAGTTCAATCTTCCAGTAGATATACAAGATGTGTGTGTGTGTGTGTGTGTGTGTAAATGTCTATATATGTATGTATACATATATATGAAATGTCCATGTTTAATGTGACATGTCCTCTCTTTGAACACACAAATTTAATCTGTCCACTTTTATTACAAATGATATACTCACTCTTCCTTTTAAAATATTAATTTATTTATTTATTTATTTATTTATTTGTTTGTGTGTGTGTGTGTGAGAGGGAGGGAGGAGGGGGGCACTGTGTGTCCCTGTGCAGGACCAAGGGTGACTTCGGGAGTCACTCTGTATTGCTTCTATCTCCTTCTTGCTTTGCTCTGGAGTTCTGCCTTCCAGGGTCAGAAGTGCAGCTGCCACCATTTCCATCTGACATTTTGGGGTTGGGGATTTAGCTCAGTGGTACAGCGCTTGCCTAGCAAGCGCGAGGCCCTGGGTTCGGTCCCCAGCACTGGGAAAAAAAAAAAAAAAAAAAAGATAAAATTCCATCTGACATTTTTATGTAGGATCTGAGATCTGAACTCAGGTCCTTTTGTTTGTGAGGCAAAGACTTTAATCCCTGAGCCACCTTCCCATCCCTCTAATCTCCTTCTTACACTTAATTTATCCTCTGCTAATTATTTTCTTATTTTCTTTTTTTTAAAAATTTTTTATTATTTGTTATTTATTCAATTGTGCGTGTATGCGTGTGTATGTGTGCGCGTGTGTGTATGTGGGTGTATAGAACCACGGATGAATTTGGGAACCACCATGGACCGCCTCCACCTCCTCCTTGTTTACTCTGCCCCGGGATTCACAGGCTCCGCCCTACCAGGACCAGAAACGCAGGCCTCCCCGGCTTCTGCCCGGTGTCTATACGTGGGGTCTTAGGATCCGAACTCAGGACCTTCAGCCTGCAAGGCAAAGGCTTAATTCCTGAGCCACCTCTCCAGCCCCTTCTTATTTTCTTTATGAGCTCATTCTCCTCTTTTTATCTCTTTATGCTTCAATCCTGATACTTCCTTCTGATAGATTTCCCGATCATTAACTTTTTCTTCAATAGTGTTTAATCTATTGTTTAAAAAAAATTGAATGGAGTTTTAAATTTAGTTGTTTTTTAATTGTAGACATTTGATTCCAGCCTTGTGAAATAGATTTTGGATACTTACCAGGATTGTTGTTTATCACCTTGAACATAATGAACATAGTCATTTTAGAATTTTAGAGTTTTTTTATAACTCTGACATCTAAATCTCTCTCTCTCACTCTACACACACACACACACACACACACACACACACACACACACACCATTTATTGTTTCTACTAGTATTGTCTTCTTGTTTCCTGAGGCCAATTTTGAATTCGCAAATTGTTTTCTGTTTTTTTTTAATTTTTTTTATTATTATTATTTATTCAACTGTATGCATGTGCGTGTGTGTGTGCATGTGTGTCTGTGTGTGTGTAGAACCACGGACGAATTCGTGAACCACCATGGACGCCTCCACCTCCTTCTGCCCCGGGATTCACAGGCTCCGCCCTACCAGGACCAGAAGCGCAGGTCGCCCCCGATTCCGCCTGGCGTCTATACATGGGATCTGGGATCCGAACTCAGGACCTTCCGCCTGCAAGGCGGAGGCTTAACCCCTGAGCCACCTCTCCAGCCCCAAGCAAATTGTTTATTGGTGACAAGAGAGAGAGCTGTGGGGTTAAAGCTGTTACCTCACAAGCAAAAGGACCTGAATTCAGATCCCAGATCCTGTATAAAAACACATAATGGAAATGGTGGTGACTTACAATTCCAGTCCTGGAAGGTAGAACCTGGGAAACTCGAGCAAATCAATAAGGAAGTAGAACAATAAGGAAGTAGATGATGTCACCCTTGAGCTTCCACGTGCACACACACTGAAGTGCTCTCTTGAACACACACACACACGCACACACACACACAAAGTTAAATTGTTTATAAGACAATTCTTTATCTAATATTATGTCTCATCTTCCAGAGAGTAATTTTATTTATGCCCAAGTAATAAGAAAATGACCTTCAGCCAAATTCAGTTAGAGACTGTCTCAGGCTGTGGTGCAACCGCCTGGGCTTGTGCACCGTTCTGCCTCCTGGGACCACTGAGCTCCCCACACAAAGTACGGGAGTTTCAAGGTTTCTTCTGGAACTTTGTCATCCTCTTGGTGTCTGAGCCTGAAGAAGTCACTGGAAGAACCACTCACTCGTTTTCTCCTCTGTCCTGCACCAATTTCCTCTGAATTGAAATGTGTGCTCCGGAGAGGCTCATGAGACGCAGGAAGTTCTTGAAACCCCACTGGGTCAGCAGCATAAAGGGCTGCTGGGAAGGAGTCTCTCCTGCCGGCTCAGCTTTCCCAGCGTCATACAGACAACCCCAGAGATGTAGCTTATGTCACCCAAGCTGGGGAGTGGAGTCCTGTCTGCTGCTATAAGTAGCCCCTCCCCCATACTCCTGCAAGTAGCCCTAGTAAACTCTCTTTGGTTCATCAAATGGACTTTGGTGTGATCATTCCCACCATGGTTTTCATGTGATTTTTCCCCCACAGGCTCATGAGTTCGAATCCTTAGCTGGTGTCAATGTTTGAGAAGGTCGTGGCACTTTAGGGAGTTGACACCTCGCTGGAGTAAGTGACATTGCAAGGGCAGGCCTTGGAGGTTTAGTAGCCCTTCCTTTCAGTTTGGTTTGCTCTTCCCGCCTCCTGAGGGCTGCAGTGACTTGAACCAGCCTCCTGCTTTCTGCCTCCAGCAATGCCTTCCTCTATGTGATTCTGCCATATCCCTCCTGGGCCCGTAAGCCAAGACATCTTCCTTTCACCCTAAGTTGGCTGTATACAAGTATTGTCTCAAAATAGAAGAAAGCAGAAGAAAGAAAGAGTAACAGTGACACCCTGTTTATTGCATGCATCAACAAACTGAGTTGTACATGTGTTGTGCCCAGATTTCTGAATCCCAAGAGACCTATGGAGCCGACACCGATGCAATCACATGAGGGCCTTTTTATTCAAGCTCCAACCTGGGCTCTCGCCGTCACTGACGCAGCAGATCAGACCAGACCCCTGGTCTTTGTTTTACAGGGACTTTTGCAGGTTATTTCTATAGGAGGAGGGGGTTTCTAAACTAGCAGATACCTGATTGGGTAATTGAGGCAAAGGCATGCAGGGATTGGTCAGCTTTGACCCCCAGCAGTTTCAAGTACCCCATAAGCAGATAAGCAGTTTCTAGTACCCCTCACATTACTCATGGCTCTTGGAATTCCTTGAGCAGTTAGTGACTGGCTTCTGATTGGACAGTTTCACCTGCTCAGTTCATAATCTTTACACATTATCGTTTAAGGCCTGTCCTCCCAGCTAGTGGCGGCTCCGGAGTGTAAAGTATTCTTTAATTTGAAGCCGACTGTTTATGGCTATAGTCACAGTTGGGTCAGACAGTCTATCCAGTGTTTCTTGGCCTGGACAGTGAATAAATGCAAAATGGGAACATATATAAAGTGCCATTTCTTGTTTCAGGTCCCACACATGCATGAATGAGCGAGGCGTGTGTGCATGCATGAACGAACGAGTCATGCATGCATGAACGAGTGAGTGTCGCAGCTCATGAATGCTCATGGAGCTTCCCAATGGCGCATCTCCTTTGCTTCTCTCTTTACTTCCTATATGAATCCAGGCTCTCTCTTGGGAACATTCATATTTTTATAAATAGGTGTCTATATGTCTATATTTCTATAGATACATGGAGCCTGTCATTTACATATTAAACTACTGTTATCTCAGCAGTGAATGATTTAGGTTTCAGGACATAGTATTAAAATAGACAGTATAGGGCTAGAGAGATGCCTCAGGGGTTAAGACTCTGCTTCACAAGCAGAAGATCCTGAATTCGGATCCCAGGTCCCATGTAAAAACACCAGGTGGAAATAGTGGTGGCCTGCACCTAGTAGGTCCTGGTCCTAGTACGACCTGGTCCTAGTAGGAAGAGCCTGGGAAATCCACAGCAAAGTAAAAAGGAGGTAGAAGCAATCCTGGATGATTCCCGAAGTCACCCTTGGTCCTCCACAGGGATACATGGTGCTCTCTGATACACACACACACACACACACACACACACATAAATAAATACAATAAAGAATGCAAAAATCTTAAAAAAGGACAGTATTTTACAGTTTCATACACAGAAATAGTAAAATTGAGGTTGCAAATGAATACGCAGATATTTGAAGTATCTGAGCTGAGTTGCGTGTAGTAAGTAATGCGTGTTAGCACTTAGGAGACAGGTAAGAGGATCAGCCTTGAGTTCCAGGCCAGTCTGGGGTACAATAGTTAACAAAGTTGTGTCTGGATGTAACCCAGGAACTCAGGGCTGGAGACAGGAGGATTGCCGTGAGTTTGAGGACAGTCTGTGCTGCATAGAACCAAATCAGCCAGGCCTAGCTACATGCCGTGATCCTGTCTCAGGAAACCGCACACATACACACCCTAAAACACAGAAAGCAAACCCCACTTAAGTTGATATGTTAAACAAGAGTAAAAAATTAATCAAAGCAGAGTTTTAGTTTAAACTACATAATGGCGTCCTCGCCTCTCATCCAGCCTTCGGTGGCTCCTTTGATTCTCCGCTTCAGGGAACCATGGCACAGTGGTCACTGCAGTGCTGGGTTCAACCCCAAGGGCTGGGTCTACGGGGCCAGGCTATCCCACTAGGCCCCAGGCTATCCCACTAGGCCCCACTCCCCACTTCGAGTTTATTTATTTATTTATTTAATTGTGTGTGTGTGTGTGTGTGTCAGAGGTCACTGTGTGTCTCTGTGGAGGACCAAGGTGACTTCCAGAATCTTCCTGGATTGCTTCTACCTCCTCTTTGCTTCGCTCTGGGACTTCCCAGGCTCCACCCCTCAGGGCCGGAAGTCCAGGCCATCACCATTTCCGTCTGGCTTTTTCTTTTTTTACGGGGGACCTGGAATGTGAACTCGGGACCTTCCGCTTGTGAGGCAGAGTCTTAACCCCTGAGCCATCTCTCCAGCCCTCCAGCTGTTGCTTTTGTGCTGAGGTCTCGCTGTGTAGCCCAGGCTGGCCTCGAACTCTTGGCTTTGTTAAGTTGCGGATGGAGTTTTGGTTCGGTAATTGACACAGTTCGTGACTGAAAACACTTATCTCTGCTTGGCGCCAGGCCCCCTCTACTGGCTGAGGCGCTCACATCCACAGTGGTTGCCTTTCTGTCTTAGGATGGTTTCTCCTGTTTCCTTGGCCCTAAGCAGCTGACATAAACCTGTCTTCTTCCTGCTAAGATGCCTTCGCTGCTCTATAGGGCTTCGTGGGACAGCCTGAGAGAACCCCTTGCCAGCTCTCTCTCTCTCTCTCTCTCTCTCTCTCTCTCTCTCTCTCTCTTTCTCTCTCTCTCTCTCTCGGCTCCGGTTCCGTCCCATGCTCTGACAAATTCCAGGAGTGTGATATGTTAGTAACTATTGTAACCATTGCATTGCTTGACAGAGTGCCTGACCGAAGCGTCTTACAGAAGGGAAAGGTTGATTTGGGCTCACAGTGAAGGGGGTTGTTCGGGGACCCCCTTCAATGTCCGGCCCGAGCAAAGACCGCAGGACTGCCTGCCCGCGAGAGATTTATTGCAGGAGCAGAGTGGCCATTATCCCAACACAAGTAGATGGAACAGCAGGGAAGGTGTCGTTTTCTCTCAACTTATATACAGTACGACCAGGGAGGCATTAGGGGCGTGAGCTAGAGACCGGACACTCTGGATTTGACCCCATCAGAGAAGAGTCCAGTTATCTGAAGAACGCACAGGGAGCTAGCACATGTCAGAGGGACACATACATGAAGACAGCGAAGCCTGGGGAAGGGGGGAATCGCAAGTAGAAAGCTGAGCACGTACGACCTGGAGGCACCTTTTTTATGAAATGGGGCCGTTTCGTCCAGGAGGGAAGGGTCACTACATGATGTGGTAGCCCAGCACACCGTTTCGGAGGACTTCTGTCTGTCATGGTGGGGAACGCATGGTGGGAGCTCAATTCATGGCAGCCTGGAGAATAGAGGAGGCTGTTCGCATCTTATGGACCAGGAAGCAGAGAGCAAGGGAGAAATCGGGTGCCAGGTAGGATCTTTGAACATCTGCCAGCTCTACCCCATCTCCTGAAAGTTGTCCAGTCTCCCAAAATGATCAGACTGGAGATAAATTCACTTGGTAAAGCACCTAATATGCACAAATCTTTAGGTTCAGCCCCCAACATCCCATAAACTGGGGAATGGTGGTGCACAGCTGTAATCCCAGTGCCCAGAGGCAGGAGGGTCAGAAGTTCAAAGTTATCCTCCCTCACTTTGAGTCTGGCTTACATATCGCCCTGTCTCAAAAGCAAACAGCGACCTGCCAACTAGAGAACGGGCAATGGGAGCCATTTCAGATTCAGACTGTAACATGTGGGATTAGAGACTGCGTCATGATCGACAGGAAGCCAATAGCCACGTGTGAAGAAAGAGGCCTTTGTTCCTAAGCAGGCTAAGGGAGATCCTCTTGTAAGTCGTGTCTCCATCTACAGGATAAAATTTGCTTTATATAGATTGACAAGAACAGGCGATGAGGAACGATGAGGAACAGGCAGAGGAACGATTAGCCTAATGGTAAGTTAAGGCCAGACTGAGTGGAATCCAGCTGGCACGTGTCTTCTCAGGATAAATGGAAAAGTAGCCGTGGTTCCAGGGCTGGAGATGTAACTCGATGGTACAGCGTTTATCTAACAAGCATGTAGATTCTGGGTTCAATCCCTAGAACCGAGAGCAAGAAAGAGCAAGAGGGAAGATGGGCGAGATCTGGGGGAGACACTCCGTTAGTAAAGCACTTGCCTCTCAAGCACAAAAACCTGTGTTTGATCCCCAGGACCCACATAAACCAGGTGTGATGACAATCTCAGAGCTGGGAAGTTCATGGGGGGGTCTGATCAGCCAACCTAGGCGACTTAGTGAGTTAGGCCGGTGAGAGACCCCGACTCAAAGAAAAGGTGACATCTCCCAAGGGGATTGTCCTCTGGTCACATGCAAATGCATGTGGACATGTATTCCACCCATGGATGTCCACACACATGCGTATACACACACACACACGCACGCACGCACGCACACACAACAAACACAATGTCTACGCCTTCCCTAAACTGCCATGAAAGGTCCAAGTTAGCATACGGTCTCAGATTTGTCCCATCAGTCACTGAAGGTTGTCCGCGTCCCATGTACAGACCCCTATCTGGAAACGACCATCTGCCTGTGCCATCTATGTCAGAGGGCACGAGGAGACCGTCGGTCCGTGGTCTGTCTGGGGCAATCCAAGATGACATTCCCTGTAATCTCGTGCCCGCTGGCTGAGAGCGACGCAAGGGATTTCAGGGACGTGACCAGTTCGCTTGGCTTTCGCGACTTCACGGGCTACCTGTGATCTCTAGGGACATGAGGAGGCGGTTGCTGTAAACTAGCCTTGTCCAGTCCACCTCTCCCATTGGGCACCTGCTCTGCCTGTACCCGGTGCTGAACAAGTTGGAGATGTAGCCCCGTTGGTGGCGTGTTCGCCTAGCATGCACCAATCGCATACACTAGGCGTGGTGGCACACGCTTACAGACCCAGCATTTAGGAGGCCGGGCAAGCACAGGAGCCAGGGACAGCCCTCCTGGAAAGTTCTTTTCTGCCCTTTTTCCAGTGGAGCCACACATAGCATCTCCCGTCCTGGGGGTGGTTTGTGGTCAGCATAATCCTGGAACAAGAAGAGAGACTTTTTTTTTTTTTTAAAGGCCAATTTGGACTATGTTAGGAGCAAGCAGAGCGAAAGCCAGTGTGGCCTTCAAGGATCCTGTCAGAGATAAACCTTATTTCCCATCTCATGTGTATGCATGACGGGGTGTGCATAAACTTTAAGCCTAAGGGAAGACACACCTCCAATGAGCACTGAGGAGGCTGAGGCGGGAGGGGTGGAAGTTCAAAGCCAGCCTGGGCTACAGCAGCAAGACTGTCTCAAAGTGACCAAAAGAAAGAAGTATCTTTACGTGGGTGGTATTACCACATGTTTCACAGAGTAACAGCCAAGGCCCGGAGATGGGAAACGATACATTCATATGTTTCAGTTTCTTTTTTTAAATTTTTTTTTATTATTATTATTTATTCAACTGTGCGCATGTATGTGTGTGTGTGTGTGTGTGTGTGTGTGTGTGTGTGTGTGTGTGTGTGTGTAGAACCACGGACGAACTCGCGAACCACATGGACGCCTCCACCTCCTTGTGCCCATGGGATTCACAGGCTCCTGCCCTACCAGGACCAGAAGCGCAGGCCGCCCCCGCTTCCGCCTGGCGTCTATACGTGGGATCTGGGATCCGAACTCAGGACCTTCCGCCTGCAAGGCGGAGGCTTAACCCCTGAGCCACCTCTCCAGCCCTCATATGTTTCAGTTTCTTGTCATGTTACTGGTAAATAACCAAACTTAGGGGAACGTGGGATTTTACTCTTGCTTATGATTCTGGTTACGGCTCATCAGCGTGGCAGGAGAGCTCACACCAATGGCACTGACGAACTGCTTGCTACACTCTGTCCCCAGGATTGCTGAGAGAGGGGCAAACTCCCTCACTTGCTAGAATGTCTATATGCCTGTGCACTGGTACTAGACCAGCTCTTTTCCCTCTTATTCACCTGCCAGAGAATGATCCCACCCACCCGTGGGCTGGGTCTATCCACATCATTGGATAATCCACAGCTTGCTCAAGGCTAGCCCCCAATCATCAACTCTTCCCAGATGTGCCTAAAGGTCAGCCTTCCATTGTCTGCCTGACATCTGTATCCAACTAGCACACCATGTTTCTAAGTTTAGGGATCCAAATTTAGGCAAGGGTTGGGTCTTAGCTGTTTCCTCTTGGTGCTATTCGCATTTCGACAGCAGAGTATTGGCAGAGCATTCTTGGGAGGGGGGGCGCCTTCCCAGGACCCTAAAAGGCATGGCAGAGAGGGTGCCTCGAGAACCCCCCCCCACTCCTAGGCACTCCTGATTTGCCTTCCTACCAGGTCTAGCTGGGTTCTCCTGCAGGCCGTCTGCAGCTCCTTCTGCAGGCTCACCCCCTCTTCTTAGAAGTGCAAACAGTACATAAACAAGAAAAGAATTTCCCTCCCATTGGCTGCTGCTAACGGCCGCTGTCTGCATGGTGCCTCTCAGTTAATTGTGAAAAGTGGCAGGGAAGGGTAAAGCTGAGTGTAATGGGGGAGGGGGCCGATAGGAGGAGGGCTTGGAAGTGACTCTGGGGTCCAGCTGCAAATCGACTTGAGACCCCAGAGGAACTGGAGGGAACCCCACGCGCCCACAATGGCTCTTCAGTGCGCTTGGTGTTTACCCAAGAAGCAACCCACAGCCTCCCGGGCCTTGAAGGCAGCCCGCCTGCCTGTAAATGCCACATTGTATACTGGGGGTATGTGGGGGTGGGGGTTCAATTGCTCTGGTGGCTTTGGGCTGGTCACAGATGATTTGTGAGGCGCTGCAGATCCGACAGAGTTTGAAATCCTACATGGGCTGGTAACAGGCAGCTGTGGAGGCTCAGGAAGACGCCCCTCCCACTTGGCAAGCTTCGGCCCTGAGAGCAGCGGCCGTGTGGGAGAAGACCCCCGAAGGTCAGGGTTGCTGTCCCACGAAGGCTCTGTGGGATGGAGACATGGTTGAGCCTGGTAAAGTGTTTGCCCTGCAAGCCCCAATACTTGAATTTGATCCAACGCCCAAGCGCAAAGGCTGCTGCCGTTGCCGTGATAAAGTACTCCAAAGAAAAGAACTTCAGGGGGAAGGTTATGTCAGGGCACCAGGTGGGGTCAATCATGATGGAGCAAGAAAGGCAGGAGGGGTCTGAAGCAATTGGTCACGTGGTATCCTCAGCCGGAAGGCAGACACCTTGAAGGTGCCACCCACTTTTAGGCTAACCGTGTGGGTTAAGGTCACCAAGACAGTCCCTCATAAGCAAGCCCACAGGTCAACCTCAATCTAGAACATTCCTCTCGAGGCAGGATTAGAGCAGCCATGCTAGGATGGGTCTCTCAAGGTCTTTGGAATTCCTGAAGGCCATCCCCCACTGCTGGAATCACCCTGAGGGAACACCTGCTGAGGAACTGCCTCCTCCCAGGGATAAGATGGCCAACTTCCCTATGAAAGGATTCTGGAGATGAGCTCTCTGTATCAAACAACTTGACCTCTAGCCCACATAGGCCCAAGAGCAACTGGGTTGGGCCCCAATGGGAATTAACCAATGGAAAAAGCCAATTTCCTGGGCTTGTCTAGGTGTATAAATATGCCTGGCCCTGGCAGCCATCAGGACGATCTAGCTCCTCATGGCCCTCTAGTGCCAGAGTCCGTTTCCAACTGCCTGCTTCTCATGAATTCTCCGCCGTCCTAGCCCCTCATGGCACTTCACGTCTGGAGTCCATAAGTTTCAACCTTTCTCTCTTCTAATAAACTCTACCTTAATCCTCTACACGTGTTCTGGTTTCAGTCTTCGACTTCGGAACACAAGAACCCTACAACATTGGGACGGTCGAGACTGTTTCCCTGCAACACTCTCAGGTGAGCACCGAGCCTCATAGTTCAACATGCTTAGTTTCGTCTTAATTGGGAGACCTGAGGCAGGAGGGACACACAGCCAGACCCCAACTCAAAGAGAGAGAGAGAGAGAGAGAGAGAGAGAGAGAGAATGTAGAATAAGAGTGAAATTCCGTCTCAAAAAAAGAAGAATTGGACTGGAGGGATGGCTCAGGGTTAAGACTCTTTCTCAAAAGCAGAAGATCCTCAGTTCAGATGCCAGGTGGAAAGGGCAGCTGCCTTCACTTCTGGCCATGGTGGGCAGAGCCTGGGAAATCCCAGAGTGAAGCAAGAAGGACGTAGAAGCAATCCAGGATGATTCTCAAAGTCACCCTTGATCCTCCACAGGGACACACAATGCCCTCTGATACACAAACACACAATAAATGAATAAATAAATTTCTTTTAAAAGAAGAAGAATTATGACAAAATGTTGTTTCAGAAAAAGGGGGGGTGAGGGAGTCAGGCATGGGGTTTCACACCCACACGCACCCCAGCACGCTGGGGGCTGAGACAGGGTGGAAAGCCACCTTTAAAGTCAGCCTAGACTACATCACCAGGACTGTCTCAGAAATAAAACCGAGTAACAAAAAAGATTTCTTGGAAAAGAAAACATATTGGAAAAGAAAAAAAAAATCAACAGATGGTTTAGAAGATTTCGTTGAGAAGAATTTGCAGAAAGTAGAGCAGAAAGATAGAAAACTAAGGAAGGGAAAAAATAAGAAATTAGCTATTCTGAGAACTGCCACATGTCCACAGAAGTCGAGGCTTGGGAGTGCTGTTGCGCCCTGTGGCAGCTCCACTGTCTATTTCTTTAAGACAATGGAAAATCTGGGTCAACTGGGAAACTAGATGGGATACCGACGTGCTGTGCTTAAGCTAGAGATAGAACCGGGATGTTTGGTCATTTGAGGTTTTCTTTTCTGCTTACCAGAGCAAAAGCCAGAAGAATTTGGAAAAGTATTAGTCATTTGTCTTTAGAGGTATCAAGCACTGATGTCAATGGAAATTGCTCTCTGAGAAAGACATGTATATGTGTATGTGTGTGTGTGTGTGTGTGTGTGTGTGTGTGTGTGTGTGCGCGCGCGCACGTGTGCGCGTGTGTACAAGACAGCTCTTTATGTGCCCCTTTAAATCCAAGGGTGACGTCAGAAATCATCCTGGATTGCTCTACCTCCTTATTGCTTTACTCTGGGTTTCTCAGACTCTGCCTTCTAGGACTTGGAAGTGCAGGCTGCCATTTCCACCCAGTGTTTTTACATGAGATCTGGGACCTGAATTCGGTCTTCCTGCTTGTCAGGCAGAGACTTAACCCCTGAGTCATCTCTCCAGGCCAAAAGGTTGTCTTTAATAGGAGTCAATGAATCAGCATAATCTCTGATGCTGGTAACATCTACTGACCCAGTAAACACTTGCTTTTTCTTTTTAGTGTGTGTGTGTGTGTGTGTGTGTGTGTGTGTGTGTGTGTGTGTGTGCATCAGAGGGCACTATATGTCCCTGTAGAGGACCTAGGGTGACTTCAGGAATCATCCTGGATTGCTTCTCCCTCCTTTTTGCTTTGCTCTGGGATTTCCCAGACTCTGCCTACCAGAGCCTGAAGTATAAGCCGTTACCATTTCCACCTGGAATTTTTTACTTGAAACCTGGGATCCGAATTCAGAACCTTCTGCTTTTTTTTTTTTTTTATTCAATTGTACATGTATGCGTGTGCGCATGTGTATATATGTATGTATGTGTGTGTGTAGAACCACGGACGAATTTGGGAACCACCATGGACGCCTCCACCTCCTCATTTACTCTGCCCCGGGATTCACAGGCTCCGCCCTACCAGGACCAGAAATGCAGGCCATCCCTGCTTCCGCCCTGCGTCTATACGTGGGGTCTAGGATCCGAACTCAGGACCTTCCGTCTGCAAGGCAGAGGCTTAATCCCTTGAGCCACCTCTCCAGCCCCAGAACCTTCTGCTTTTGAGGCAGACTCTTAACCCCCTAAATACTTGGCTTAATCCATCAGAAGTAGTTTGCCTTTGCCTAGCAAGAGCAGGACAGGCTGTCATCATGTACATCAGGGCTATAGCTGGAGACAAGGCAGTAGCCGTGTATTGATCGGCTTCACTTGTAGAATGAAAAGGAAACACAATGTCTAGGAGATGGTTGACTATCATGAAACCCTAAAGTCTTATAGTCTGGAAGACAGTTCACAGCAAAAGCAAGGGCCACACCATGTGGGGTACAAAGCAAAGTAGCCTTCCCACCTTAGCTTCATGTTACAAAAAACACAATTCTTTAAGTGTCTGTGGCAGAGAGCAAAGCCTGGTGGAACCGTTGGGCCACCCAATAAAACAGCAGCACAGACTTCCAGAGCCTTCCAGAACCTTCCAGAGCCTTCCAGCCCATTCGGTGATTTCTGTGTTAGAGATGTACTCCTGGTTGCTGTTGGACCTCGGCAGACAGCGACCACCTGACCACAAGATACTACACTGAATAAGAGACCCTTGGTGGTTTCACGAATGGGGAGGGAGTGAGGAGGCACTGAATCTTAAGGCAGAATTTTTGTGCTGTCTTCCGAGTATGACAAGTTCATTGCATTCTTTGGTGTTATTTTTGAGATTAAAGAAGTAAGGCAGGATTAGAGCAGCCATGCTGGGATGGGTCTCTCAAGGTCTTTGGAATTCCGGAAGGCCATCCCCCACTGCTGGAATCACCCTGAGAGAACACTCCTGCTGAGGAACTGACTCCTCCCACGGATAAGATGGCCAACTTCCCTGTGAAAGGATTATGGAGATTTCAAACAACCCAAGAGCAACTGGGTTGGCCCCAGTGGGAATTAACCAATGGGAAAAAGCCAGTTTCCTGGGCTTGTCTAGGTGTATAAATCTATCTGGCCCTGGCAGCCATCTTTGGCGCCCTAGCCCCTCATGGCACTCCAGTGCCATGAATCCGTTTCGCGTTCCTTGCTCCTCATGGATTCCATGCCTAGGCACCATGAGTTTTCCAGGGCGTCCTAGCCCCTCATGGCACTCCACATCTAGAGTCCATGAGTTCCAACCTTTCTCTCTTCTAATAAACTCTACCTTAATCCTCTACACGTGTTCTGGTTTCAATCTTCCACTCCGGAACACAAGAACCCTGTAACATTGACACGGTCGAGACTGTTTCCCTGCAACAGTCGGATTCATTGAGAAGTGAAAGTCTTGAATGGTTGATCCGGAGGGGCAAGAGAAAGCCGCTGAAGGGGCTTGAGTTTGCATGTGTTACATTGAGATTCTATTTGACCCTCCTCTGAATCTTATTGATCTTATTCATGTGGAGGATGAGGTAAACCAATGAAATCTTCAAAATACATTTGCATCCCCTCTCCTCCCTGCCTTGGTTGCTAGATCTTACGTGGCGAGATGTACCCTTGGCATCTCAGTAGGAGGGTCCCTTCATGGTGTGGATTTCTAACTGGGATTCGTGTCCCGTCATCAAAGATCAAAACTCGAACACGCGGAAAGGCAAGAGCAGAATTTATCAAGAATGAGAGGAGAGAGGAAAGCGCTGGGTGCTGCGGAGAAGGGCCGGGAAGCCTGTTCATTGCCTTCTTGAAGGCTTAGCATCTGTGATAGCCAGATGGGGCACATCAATGCTCTATCATGGAGTGAGAGGGGTGTATGAGATCCCACCCTTTGCTGAGGATTATAGGCAAGGAATGGTTGATGGGGACAGAGAGACACTTTCTTTAGTGAGTTTCTCCTGCTCCGGTAAATGGCCTCTTACACATGCTCCTGTAAACACCCTTAATTAAACACACACACACACACACACACACGCACGCACACACGCACACACACGCACATACGTGGAGGGGACTAGTTAGGAAGAAAAAGATCAGTAGGAGTGGGAGGGGCAAGAAAGGGTGATGCAAATAACAAACTTAAAGAACAAACTAGGCATGTGTTTTTTAAAAAAACTCAGAATTCACAGTTCAACGAAAACAGTATATTCAAGAATGGACCCGGAAAGAACATGCAAGTGGCAGGAACTAGTGGGTCAGCTCCCAGGGGATTTGCTTCTACTGCCTTGCCTCCTCTTCCTCGACCCCCACCTGTGGTCTTCTGGCGAGGATGGGTTCACAGAGGAGGAAGAGCGCGGGGCCTGCCATGCACTGGGCTGTCCGTGATGTGACAGGAGCCTCCCTCACTCTGGCATGGCACTGAGCAAGAGAAGGATTTAGAGGGACACAGGCGTTCATAGGGAGGGACGGTTCTCTTGCCCCTTGAGGAATCCATGTTCATGTCTGTGCTTTCTCTCCTCTAATAAAACCTGCCTTAATCTGTCAAAAGAAGGAAAGAAAGAGGACTGGAGAGGTGGCTCAGGGGTTAAGCCTCAGCCTTGCAGGCGGAAGGTCCTGAGTTCGGATCCCTGATCCCACGTATAGACGCCAGGCGGAAGCGGGGGCAGCCTGCGTTTCCGGTCCTGGTAGGGCGGAGCCTGTGAATCCCGGGGGAGAGTAAACAAGGAGGAGATTCCCGAATTCACCTGTGGTTCTAAACACACACACACACACACACACACACACACACACGCAATTGAATAAATAAAAAAATTAAAAAAAAAGAAGGAAAGAAAGAGAGAATGAGAGAGAGACAGAGAGAGGAAGGAAGGAAAGAAGATAGAAAGGAAGGAAGGAAAAAAGAGAGAAAGAAAGAAAGAAGGAAAGTGAGGGAGAAAGAAAGAGAGGGAGAAAGGGAGAAAGAGGAAGGAAGGAAGGAAGGGAGGGAGGGAGGGAGGGAGGAAGGAAGGAAGGAGGAAGGGAGGAAGGGAGGGAGGGAGGGAGGGAGGAGGAAGGAAGGAAGGAAGGAAGGAAGGAAGGAAGGGTGGATCTTGCTTCTGGTACGGAACCCCAGGTCTTCTGCAGGCTGAACACGTGCTGATCACTGGGCCCCAGCCAGAGCCCAAGAGTTCCAGCTTAATGAGTAAAGAGTTTCAGAGTTTCAGGTTAGGGTGATTTAACCAAGAAAACACTTGGAGATGTGCGGGGTCCCGTGACCAGCACGCTTACCTCATAATCCTGATAGGTACCAGAGGGGAATCAGCAAGAATTAAGTCAGACTGGGTCAAGAGGGGATCTTGGAAAAGCTGAAAACCAAGTCAAGTTTATTATGCTACCTAATCCCTTATATACCATGAAACGGGGTGAAGTCTGTACACTGCGCAGAGTGATGACATCAATAGTGACACACAAACTGCAGGTGCCAAATCCACAGCAGGTGGGCCCACCACCAACAATACAGTCCTGCCAAGCCTTAGACAGGTTAATAGGCCCTAACGACCCCAGATGTGGTGAGGAAAGACAAAGAACAGGCTGCTGATAGGTCAGGAACAAGGTGATACAATTACAATGATAGAGCTCTGTGCCCGTCCTTCACGTATGCTAATCAATGTCTAGATGGCTTCCTCTGCCCTTGAACCCAGTTCCAGACAGGACAAGATCCATCCCTGCCCCTTGCAGGAAGGTCAACAGGAGTCAATCTATCGCTATACAGGCATAGGCTGGCATCTATGCGGACAGAGAGAAAGAATGAGACAGAGACAGGGACAGAGAGAGAGAGAGACACAGACTGTAGCTCAGGCTGTTCTTGACATAGCTGAGAATGACCTTGAATTTCTGATCCTTAGTGACCCTTGATCCCCCTGCTTCCACCTCCTGAATGCTGGAATTGCAGGGGTGTCCCACGGCACCCAGTCTATGCAGCGCAGCCCCGCGATGAAACCCAGGTGAACTCCATCCCCAACCGCGATAGTGTGTTTTTGAAATCCATCCCTGTTCCTGCTTCAGGACTCCATTCCTTACTGTTGGTGGGTGGGACTCCACGGTGTGAACAAGACACAGTTTTTCTGTTCACCCATTGGACGATATTCGAGTTGTTGCTGACTTCTGATTATTGTGAATCAAGCTACTGTGAACATTTTTGTGCGTATCTTTTGTCATGTGGGCGTGCGTGCGTGTGTGCGCAGACGCAGATTTTCATTTCTTTTGGAGATACACCTTAGACCTTCTGGGATATAAGGCAAGAACATGTTTCTGTGAGACAGCAGGATGGCTTTCCCAAGCACTTGCAAAAATTACAGCTTTAGAGTTCAGCGGCCTCCCCAGAATGAGACAGGCCAAGACAGATCTGAGCGAAGCCAATGTTTAAAATTGTTCTGGGATTAGGTAGTCCTGTGCAAAGAACGGCTCTACAAGCATTACCAGGCACAGCCCCGAGTGGGCATTTGGCAGCCCCTGCAGATGCCTTTCAGCTCTCTCTCCCTTTCTCAGAACTCAGTAAGCTTTGAATGCCTCTTCAGTGCAGACATGCGAAATCTCCCTGCCTCAGTTCCCGACGAACTGATGTCTGGAAGACCAAGGGTGACTTTGGGAATCATCCTGGATTGCTTCTACCTCCTTCTTGCTTCATTCTGGGATTTCCTAGACTCTGCCCACCAGGGACAGAAGTGCAGGCAGCTGAGGTTTCCATCTGTTTTTTACATGGGACCTGGGATCCAAACTCAGGACCTTCTGCTTTCGAGACAGAGTCTTAAACCCTAAGTCATCTCTCCAACCCAGCAACTGCTTTTTAAAAGCAAAACTTAAATGAACTAATCACCACTAGTCACCTTAGAATTTATGTGAAGGCACAAGGAGAGTAGAAATTTTTTCAATGCGCATGGAAAGTTACGCAAGTGGGGTGGGCTTGCAACACTCACCTAGTCCCGGGGTGAAGTCTGTACCCTGCGCAGAGTGATGACATCAATAGTGACAGACTGCAGGTGCCAAGTCCTGCAGTATTTGATTTAAATAGGAATATTTTTAGTACAAATTATAGACTCATTGGGGTCTAGCAAGCAAGCTGTGTGTGTGTGTGTGTGTGTGTGTGTACATATATATGGTACTTAACAGATTTATTTGTATCAATATAAATAACTTAACAGATATTTATATCAATAAATATGATTGAGACATTAATTCACAAACTGTAGGCTGCCGTTGGTGTACCAATCTAACAATGCTATTTATTTATTTTTGATTGATTAAATGAATGAACGCTGGAAGCAGGGCTTTTATCGCGTACCCCAGGATGGCCTGGAATTGGTGGCAATTTTTCTGCCTCAGCCCTCCCCCCCTCCCAGCACTGGGATTACAGGTGTGTGCCGCTGCATCCTGGAACCTTTATTACTTGAGCTATGAAGACTAGGAGCCTTCGCTGCCCCCAGGGGACAGAGCGGATGCTGGGGGACAAGGGAGGATGCGCTGAAGAAGGGATCATTATCGCCAGCAGGGGTGGGGGGGTGGGAGTGCTGACCTTGGAGCCCAATTCACCGGAACCTGTAGCTCCGCAGCCCAGATCTAAAGCATATAGAATTCCAAGCCTCCAAGATCCCGCGACTAGGGAGATAGGAGATCACGGTGACCGCCCCACCAACGCTCTTCATGTGGAGAAATGTTAGGGTACACTAGGGAACGGCGCTGAAGGAGGCCTTAAAGATACCGGCGTGCACCACCGCACTCGGCTTTATTCTGTGCTGGAGTCGAACCCAGAGCTTGGAGCGCGCTGGGCAAGCACTCCGCCCACTAAGCCCAATAACTCTTTTCTGGGTGAGAAAGAACATCTTGTTCCGCTGCAGTCCGATGGAGGCAGCCGGCTATATCGTCCCTTTTTCATTTAAGAAAGGGGGGAACTCCCCCTAAAAAGTGCTTCCCTGGCTAGAGAGCTCCAGGCTTTGCTCTTGGAAAGACAGGGGGCATCCTCCCCTCCAGGGTGCCCGCGCGGGGCTCCTGGCAGTGGGGCCGTGTTCTCCCCGCCTCCCCAGCGGCGCCCGCGGGTGCAGCCCCTTTTGGCACGGTGGCTCCCAGGTGCCCGGCGCGAAGGCGGAGCCCGGCCACAGCGGCCTGCGCGGCGCCACGGAGACCCCCGGGAGTTCGGCGGTCCCAGCGCATCCCCGGGACACCTCCCGGGCTCTCCGCGCTCGTCGGTCGCCGCAGCGCCCAGGGGCGCAGGCTGCGCAAGGAGCCGGGCCACCCGGCCTCACGACCACCCGGCCACCGGGCCACACGACCACCCGGTCACCATGACGGCGCTGCGCCGCCTGCCCGCGCTCTCGACCGCAGCGCTGCTGCTGCTGCTGCTGGCTCCGCGGCGCCTCCGGGTGCGCGCGGAGGGTGAGTGTCCGGGGTCCCCGGGCGTGGGTAGCGCTGGGAAGGCCCCCAAGCTGCTGGCCAAGCTGGCGGGACCAAGCAGCCACCCCGCGCCCCAGCATTCCGGGGTCCCGATCCTCGGAGCTGGGACCCTCCCTCCCTCTTTCCTCTGGCTTCTGCGAAGTCCTAGAAGAGATCTCGAGAATGAAATCCTCGGCTAAGCTGCCCCGGCATCCCCACCCCCACCCCCGGGGAGAATGTTCCACGGAGCCTCCATTTTTCAATGTCTATTAATTGGGTGCCTGATCCCAAGGCTGGTAAAGTTAGAAAATTCCTGAATTGCTGAAAAACGGGCGGCCGCCCATCCACTGGGCAAGTGGCCCCGGGAGGAGGACTCCCCTAGGGCGATCGGAGCGAGGAAGATGGGGCAAAATATCAAACAAAATAAGCGGAACTTGGGGCTAGAGCCAGGCGTGAAAGGTGGGGATGTCTTAGGACCCGGCCGGAAAAATCACGTTAGGGCCAGATCATAGCAGTCACTGAGAACCGACCCGCTTTGTTTTTGAACCTGAATTCGGCTTCCAGCACTTTCCCTAAATTAGCAGGCTGGGGGCCGGGGGGTATCGGTTCCCTCTTGAAAAGCTAATTCATCGGTATTTTGCTGTTGGAACAAAATTCTCTCTGAACGGGCGGCAGCGGGAGGATCTGAAGCAAGCCAGCTTATAGACCAGACAGCCTCAGTCCCAGAAGATTTTTCTGGTAAATCCTACTTTAGGACAACCTGGATTGGTAGAACCTGATATAGGGTGATTTGCATATACTGAAATGTCATTTTTATCTGGCAAACTGTAAGGGGCAAAACTAGAAGACTGGCCAGAAAGAAGCCAAGTTAAAGCTAAGAAACCAATTATGGAAGGCAAAGAAATTAGCAAACTCTATAGCTAATTCTCTTAGAACTTCTACACACCTTGTTGTTAAGTGACAGGCAGGAAAATGTCTTTCAACCAAAGGTCATCGCCTTCTCCATGTCTTCAGAGTCAAAGACATTTTTTAGTTGAAAGACTGTTAGTGACCATTGCTAATTAATTGCCTAATTTATTTATTGACTGTGTTGGTGTTCCCATGTAACTGAGCTCCATGGCCAGCCCTAATTACTTTCTAAATCTAGATACGATTCCCATACAATTTGCCGTTTTAAAATGTGTAGTTCGGTGACTTTTAATATAATAATTCTGTTGTGCAAACCATGCTCCCCCATTTCAATTCTAGAACATTTCCATCGTCACCAAGTGAAACCCCCATACTGTGTGCATTCTGCCCGCTGGTTTTTGCTTTAGTATTTTTGGCCCGATGTGGAGTTAGGAAAATTAAGTTGATTTTAAGAAATGCAAGCAGGATGAATTGGAGCAACAATGTATACTTTTGTTTCCACTTGAGTTCCTTCTAAAGAAATCTGTCTGCAGTCCACGGAGTTTCACAGAGTCCCTCCCCTGTCTGAATCCTTGATGTTTCATGTCCATCTGGTTTCACGGGTGCACAGAAAAATCCAAGGCAGAAACATCCTCAGGCAGGGGGGAAACAGGCCAACCAGAGTGTGCGTTTCTTGGTGATCTTAGAAAGACCCCCCTTTTTTTCTCCACTTCACCTGCAGAAAGTCATAAGTACACTTCCTTTTGAGAAAATCTCATGTACTGAGCCCTGACTATCATACTAGAGCCACTGAGAAACTATATTCTGAAGGAATTCCTTACTTAGAGCTACTAACTCTCCTGCATCCAGCTATTTGTGTGCCAAGCTGTGGAAGAATGATGTTCATCTAACCGTGGTTCATTAGAGATATTTGAAGGGATAGATTTATACAGAGTATTTTTAAAATATTTTTATTTATTTATGAGAGAGAGAGAGAGAGATGCACACATGCATGCCATGGTGCACAGGAGGAAGGCAGAAGTCACTTCTTTCTTTCCACCATGTGGGATTCTATAACTCAGATCACTAGATTTGTGAGCAGGTAACTTGCCCCCGAACTGTCTCACCATCTCCACAAAAAGTATTTTAAAAAAATAAGTCCATAGGAAAAACTCAGAGGAAAACCATTTCGTTTGCTTTTGACGAATCAGGCAGGAAAATCACACATAAAAGAGACCTGCTAATTCATATTAGCTAAACCCAAACCAAGTAACCACTACAGAAAAGCATTCGTTAATCGACAGATATTTTACTGAGTAACTACTAGGTGCCAGGCGCTGGCCTTGCTGATAAAGACTGATGATGAAGAAATAGGTTCGTTTTCCCTGGGAACTCATCGGGCAAATAACTGAATGAACAAAATGGGAGGCTGCAACTTTGGTAATGAATGAGACTGACAGTTGGTCTGAGAGTATGTGTGAGATCTGGACTTGGTGTAGGGTAGTCTGAAAGATGGATGAGAATCAATGTGCAAAAAAAAAAAAGGAAGAAAGAAAGAAAAAGAAAGAGAATAAAAGAAGGGAGAGGAAGGAAGGAAGGAAGGAAGATAGGAAGGAAGGAAGGTGGGGCTGGAGAGGTGGCTCAGGGGTTAAGCCTCTGCCTTGAAGGCGGAAGGTCCTGAGTTCAGATTAGACCCCACATATAGACACCAGGCGGAAGCCCGGGGAGGGCCTGCGTTTCTGGTCCTGGTAGGGCGGAGCCTGTGAATCCCCCGGGTAGAGTAAACAAGGAGGAGGTGGAGGCGTCCATGGTGGTTCCCGAATTGGTCCGTGGTTCTGTAAACACGCATACATACACACATGCATACACGCACAATTGAATAAATAAAAAAAAATTTTAAAAAAGGAAGGAAGGAAGATAGGAAGGAAAGAAGGAAGATAGGAAGGAAGGAAGATAGGAAGGAAGGAAGAAAGATAGGAAGGAAGAGGAAGGAAGGAAGATAGGAAGGAAAGAAGGAAGATAGGAAGGAAGGAAGGAAGATAGGAAGGAAGGAAGATAGGAAGGAAGGAAGGAAGGAAGGAAGATAGGAAGGAAGATAGGAAGAAAGGAAGGAAGATAGGAAGGAAGGAAGGAAGATAGGAAGGAAGGAAGAATGGAAGGAAGATAGGAAGGAAGGAAGGAAGATAGGAAGGAAGGAAGATAGGAAGGAAGGAAGATAGGAAGGAAGGAAGGGGGAAAGAATAGGTCAGAAGAATGTACTGAAAGAACCCATGAGTGGAAGGAAGATTGGAAGGCATGAGGACAAGCAGAGTGACTGGAGTTGAGGTGGAGCAAGGCAGTTGGTTTGGGAGTGGCAGCCCACGCTGCAATCTCAGCTCTCAGGAGGCAGAGACGAGCGGCTCATGAGTTTGGACGAGCCTGCTACAGAGTAAGAGCCCAGCTCAGAAAGCAAGAAGCCGAGGGGCTGGAGGATGCTAGAGAACTCACCATCATCGGAGCCTCGTAGGAGAGGAAGCTGTGGAAGATGTTCAAGTCACAGGACGGGCGGTCAGATCTGTGCTGTGAGAAATACCATCTGAACTGTGACAGGGAAGGGTGGATGTAACCAGGTAAGACTGGATAGAGAGAGAGACTGGGTGAGATGGTGTCACTGTGTGTCCGCATGAGAGTTCCCATGGATGGAATGAAGGAAAAGATATCTGGATTAAAAAGAAAAAAAAAGTGTGTCAGGAAATCATACGTGGATGGAATCCTAAGGGATTCCTTCCTCTCTGAGAAAAGTAGGAATTGAGCCCAGGGTGAGAACAGGTTTAGGGTTATCGACTCTGACACGGAATGGATTGGTCTGTAAGTTTCATTTCTTTACAAATGTTGGTATCAGAGTCTTGACGGTTCGTCAAAGTTTCTTCTCCTCTCATCTGAAAGAATTTCTATAAGATGCAGCTCTCTTGACTTTATTTCTTGTCTGTTTCCTTTGGTAGCAAAGTCACTTGCAGTTACGGGACTTATGGAAAGATTTTAGCTTGTTTAATGTCTTTGCGGGTTGTTTGTTTCTGGTTTCTGAGATAGGACCTCATACAACCCGGGCTAACCTTGGATTTGCTGTGTAGCTAAGACTATGAAACTCTTGACTTTCCTGCCTCCACCTCTCAAGTCCTGGGAATTACAGGCATGTACCACCACACTTGACAAAAAGAATAATTAATTTCTTTGGTTAAAGGAATATGCAAAAATTTTAAATGAACTTGTGCCAGTTTTGCTACGTTTTTTGTGTGTGCATATATGCATGTGTGTGTGTGCGTGTGTGTTCTGTCACAGTTTTTGTTCCTCAGGTATCATCCACCTTTTTGAGACAGGGTCTCTCAGTAGCCTGGAGCCCACCAAGTAGACTAGGCTGGTCGACCAGCAAACTCCCCACACTGAGCTTGCAAAGGTATGCCACTGTGCCCAGCTTTTTTTTACATTGGTTCCAGGAAGGTAACTCAGGTCTTCATGCTTGCAAGACAGAGACTTGACCCCTGAGCAATCTTTCCAGCCCAGTAAAATGTTTCCTTTCATTTGGTTGCTTCTTTGAGCAACTGATTCATTAAAAAGTGTATTTTATACTTTCCATGCACAAAATTATTTTTAATTATTATTCTATTTATTTAAAGTTTTACAAGCATATTGTGCACTCATCCCTGCTTCCCTCCATTCCTTCTCCCCTCCCACTTCCCTCCCTTCCTTCGTCAATCCATCCCACTCCCTCCCACCCTCCTGCCTGGCTGCTTCTACGGACCCCAGGGTTCCCTCTGGATTGTCTACTATTTGGGGGTTCAGGCCTCTGTGACATACTAAGTTGTCCCTCCTCGGGCCACCCCACTGATAGGGACATTTCTCTTCACTCATCCAGCTTTAGTCCCCAAGATTTCCACTGTATGTTCTTATCTCTCTTGGGTTCCTCTGTAGTCTACGGGGGCATGTTGGTGTGTCAGTCATTATGCAGGTCTGGTAAGAACAAGTCTCACTGCAGTGAGTTCCTGGATGCAGCAGTCCTGCCTTGAACGGAACATCTCGTCCAACAGTGGACCTTCCCATCTTTTGGTTCTTACAGTTTCATCGCCCCCTCTTCTGTGAGGTTCCCTGAGCCTTAGGATGGGGGCACAAAAAATTCTATGTTACTTTGTTATTGGAGACAATATAGCACAATGATGAACAGATCTGAGGATAGAAAGCGGGCTTGAAGATTAAAGCACCTCCTGCTTAAGTCAAAGGACCAGAGTTCAGATCCCAGATCCCGTGTGAACTGCGGGTGGCTGTAGGGGCCTGCCTATATATAGTTCCAGCTTTGCAAGTCCGTCTGCGGAGTCTCAGGGCAAGCTGGCTAGCCAGACTAACCGTATAGGTGAGCTCTGGGTTTAATTAGAGACCTTGCCTCAAAAAAAAAAAAAAAAAAAGTAGAAGAACAATCAAAGATGGTTCCTGATATTAATCTCAGGCTTCCACATGCATATGTACACGTGTACACCCATACACATGCAACGACACACACATACACGAGAATGAAAAAAGCAAAAAAGTGTTCTAACAGGCAAAGTTACCTGGTTTCGTATCTTAGCTATGTGACCTCGGCCAATTATTGATACTATGTTAACTATAACATAGGATAATAACACCTCTATCACAGAGCTGTTACAAGCATTAGTATAATGGATGTTAACAGAGCGATTTGAACAAAACCCAGTCCAAAGTCAAACTGTAGACGTCTTTGATAAAGGAATGATATTCGTCTTGTTTATACTTTATTTCACATTTACCTTGCAGTTCAGTACTTAAGTTGTTTTACACATGCTCTGTATGTGCCTAAAATGCGCGTGTGTTGTGTAGTTTGCTATGTAACTGTCTTATTCTGATACAATCAATACATTATAAGGTTGCACTAAACAGATGGAAGTAAAGGATTGCGTTACACCTGAATATCCCCCCCAACTTCACTAACTCCATAGGGTCTCTGTCCCTTGAGGTGGTCCTATAGATCACTCTGCTTCCCCTCCCCCATGGTTTTCTTGCCTATAGCTCTTTTAAAGCAAAAGAACTTGTGTTCTCCTTTCCACACGAGCCTACATTCTTTTTTTCCGCATGCGTATATCTTGTCTATGCATGAGTGTATATGTATGGTGTGTACACATGTGAAATGTGCATAGACATGTGGCAGCCCGAAGTCTTCTACCACTCTCCACTTTTATTATTAAAGCGGCATCTCTCTGTTGAACCTGGAGGTTGTC
Source organism: Typhlomys cinereus (assembly GCA_023101885.1). NCBI lineage: Eukaryota > Metazoa > Chordata > Mammalia > Rodentia > Platacanthomyidae > Typhlomys > Typhlomys cinereus. Next base: position 119,879 of record JALPQD010000374.1, on the reverse strand, counting down.
AATCCAGTAGGCTAGGTAGCCGGGTTTTCCTGGGGATCCCCCGTCATTGCCTCCTCAGTGCTGGGATTACACCTGCCTGATTTTTCACGTGGGTTCCGGGACTCTCAGCTTCGGTCCTCACACCAGTGGGACAAATGTTGACCCGCTGAGCCAACTCCAAAAGCCTTCCCTCGTGTTCTTCTAGGTCACAACATACCCGTGTATAGATGTGTTTTAGGGAACCAGGGAGTGGCAGATGCGACCCTTGCTGTCCTGCAGAAGAGAAAGCCCAGCAGTCAAAAGTGAATTTGGGGCTGGAGAGGTGGCTCAGGGGTTAAGCCTCCGCCTTGCAGGCGGAAGGTCCTGAGTTCGGATCCCAGATCCCACGTATAGACGCCAGGCGGAAGCGGGGGCGGCCTGCGCTTCTGGTCCTGGTAGGGCGGAGCCTGTGAATCCCGGGGCAGAAGGAGGTGGAGGCGTCCATGGTGGTTCGCGAATTCGTCCGTGGTTCTACACACACACGTGCACGCGCGCGCGCACATATACACACGCATATGCACACAGTTGAATTAATAATAATAAAAAAAATTAAAAAAAAAAAAGTGAATTTGCCGAAGGAAGGCCCGGTAATGGCGGAAGGCAAGGAACAAAAAGAAGGGAGAGAAAGAGCCAGGAGACAGAAAACAGCGTGTGAGACTTGCCCAAGACCTTTGGTCAGTGAGTCACTCAACTTGGGGAGACACTGAACATTGTCATATCATTGTATTGTTCAGTGTGTGTGTGTGTGTGTGTGTGTGTGTGTGTGTGTGTGTGTGTGTACATGTGCCTCTTCTGCCTCTGCCTGTGGAGACCCAAGGGTGACATCAGGAATCACCGTGGATTGCTCTGTCTCCTTATTGCTTTGCTCTGGGGTTACCCTGTCTCTGCCTTCCAGGGCAGGAGTTGCAAGCCACCACCATTTCCACCTGGCGTTTTTACCTGGAATCTGGGGTCTGAACTCAGATCTCAGGGCCCTCTGCTTGTGAGGCAGAGGCTTTAACCCCTGAGCCATCTCTCCAACCCCTTGTTAAATGATTTTGAAGGAATATTTAGAGGTCATATCCAGATACATCTTAGAACAACTGATCACTGTGTGTGTGCGTGCGTGTGTGTGTCTCTGTGTGTGCCTATAATTGCCTGTGTGTCTCAGAAGCACTGTGTGTGCCTCTGAAGACCCCAGGGTGACATCAGGAATCATCCTGAATCGCTCTACCTCCTCATTGCTTTGCTCTGGGCTTCCCAAGGCTCTGCCTTCCAGGGTGGAAAGTTCAGGAAGTTCAGGCTGAGGCCATTTCCTCCTGATGTCTTTATTCACACACTTCTGCTTTCCAGGCAGAGACTTAATCCCTGGGTCATCCCTCCACCCCCCATTGTTGACTTTTTAAAAGTGTGGGTTCCGGGGATCGAACTTAAATCCTCCCGCTTGCACAGCAAGTACCTCACGGACCAACCTTTCTCCTCCGCCCAGTTTCATTTTGTTGTTCATTGTTATTGCGGTTTGTTCGTTTTGTTTTTGAGGACTGGAACAGGTCAGGTGTGGTGGCTCACTCCTGTAGTTCCAGCTACCGAGGAGGCAGAGGTGGGGAGATGTTTTGAGTTCGTGAGTTCAAAGCTAGCCTGGGAAACATAAGAGTAACCCCATTGAAAATACAAACACAAGGCTAAAGCAGAAATTCCTGCCAAGTCAAGTGGAATGTCATCGCGAAGGGGTGTGGGGGGGGCTGCACCGTAGGAGTCCCAGCTTTGGGGTCTTGTAATTGGGAAGCTGCCATCCGAAGGGGTCTGCGGGACAGCGTGTGGGGTGAAGTCACTTCCTGGGTTCCCGCATCCAGCTGCTGTGCTTGTCCTACGCAGGGAAGCTCTTTGTGCTGGAGTCGCAGAACGGCTCGTGGGGCCTGGATCTGGAGGCGGCCCGGCTCTCCTGCAGGAGCAGGGGCGCGCACCTGGCGACGGCCGAGGAGCTCAGGAGGGTGGTTCAGGACTGCACCTTCGCGGTGTGCGCCACGGGCTGGCTGGCTGACGGCTCCCTCGGGTAAGTGAGCGCAGCTGGGGGTCGCTCTCCGTTCCAACTCGCCCCATCTGCCCGCTGAGGTCTCAGGTGGGGTTCAGTAGGGGTGCTGGGGGGATGGAGGGGAGCAAGGGGCAAATGATGGGCGGGGGAGAAGGCTCAGTGGCAGAAGGGGGCACTGCACAAGCTGAAGGGGCTGAGTTCAGATCTCCAGATCCTATGTACCAAGCAAGTGTGGCCAACTGTCTATATATACTTCCAGCCCTGGAAGGCAGAGCCTGGGAATCCCCAGAGCAAGCCAGCTAGCCAAACTAGCCTTATTGGTGAGCTCTGGGTTTAATTAGAGACCCAGGCTCAAAGGAATAAGGTAGGGCTGGAGAGATGACTCAGGGTTAAGACTCTGCCTTGCAAGCAGAAGGTCCTGAGGTTCAGATCCCGGGTCCCACGTAAAAACTCCAGGCAGGAAGGGCCATGGTCTGCACTTCCGGTCCCTGTGGGCGGAGCCTGGGAAATCCCAGAGTAAAGGCAAAAGGAGGTAGAAGCAATCCAGGATGATTCCCCGAATCACCCTTGGTCCTCCACAGGGATGTATAATGCACACACACATACACACACATGCAAAATAAATAAAAAGCTCAAAAAAAAAGAAGGTGGAAGACTAATCAAGGATAATTCCCAATATGACCCTCAGGTCTCCACATACATGTATATTTGCATGCATGCGCACACATGCACCCACAAACATGCACACACACATGCATGCACCCCATATACACATACACATGAAAAGGAAGTTTTTAAACTCTCAAATGATCTTTGCCAAATATTTCCGTAATGAAAACAAATCATACACCAGAACAGATAACAACATATGACTTCTGAAATTTAAAGGGGTTCCCTTGACTTCAACTCCAGGGGTCACCCACCTTCTAGACTGCAGCCTCTTGTTTGGAAAGAATGTTTCCACTATGGATGGTCCCAGCCAAAGCTCTCGAGTCGCCCAGACCTCTGCAGATGAAGCAGAAAAGAATTCCTCTTTCCTGTGTGTTTTTTTCTTAACCCAAAGACGGTCTGGTGACCAGCATTTTCTTGGTCGTTTCAGGACCACCTTGTGTGGCAAAACGAGCGGTGAGCAGGACATCATCAGAGCCGTGGATGTGAGAATCAAAAGCAACCCCGTCCCCGGCGGCCGGTACAGTGCGCTTTGCATTAAGGGTGAAGGTCAGTACCTCTGTCTTCGTACAGGTCCCGGAGGGGATGAGTCTGGCGGCTGCCGTGACGGGTGGTTGTCTAGAGGAAGGCGGCATTGAAGTAGAGCGTCTCCGCGCGTGCTCAGGAAGAAGTCTTCTAGAGAATTCCGAGAGGGTAGTGAGGAATTGGACAGGACCCTGAGGTTCCTGGAGCAATGATGAATTATTAAGCAAAGGTTCACCGGGAAGAAGTAACTTTCACCCAGTCTCCTGGGGGAGGGGTTCAGTGCACACGTTAATGTCTTGATGCTGTGACAAAACGCTCAAGGAAGGAGGGGGATCTGGGCTCCAAGTTTGCGGCTACAGCCCGCCGTGATGGTGGTGGCGGTGGAGGATCGTGAGGCAGTGGGTCGCGTCTGCAGTCTGGAGGCAGAGCGCTGGATGCTGGGGTTCGCTGGGCCCCATGGGGTGGATGCTGTCCGCGTTGAGGGAAAGTGTCCCTGGGTGTCGACTTAGCCATGAACATGCAGCCTCCTGATATTTAGTCCTGGTTTTCCTGGCGTCTCAGCAAAGGGGCTGGGCGGGGAGTGCTGATACCCCTCCAGCCGTCCATCATTGGCAAAGGGGTGTTTTAGGAAAGGGTTCTTTGTTTGCAATGGCGGAGAAGCTTCCGAGACCCCGAGGGCCACTCTCCCCACAAGGCAGCCCACCAGGAGCCCCTGTGCGTGGGAGGGGGGTGAGACCCTGAGGGACAAGAACACATCCAGCAGCATCCACTGCTCACATCTAGGGCCTGGGGACACATTTCAAAAAAGAAAAATCCCTTGTCACGCCCAAAAGAAACAGGATTGAGAAAAGTGTTTCTAGGAAGGAAATTTGACTTCCTTCTAGCAAATGAGCTGCGTTGTGGGGAGACAAACGTGAGGCGGTCTCCAGGCGATGCCAAAGGAAGGCCGCTTCACTAGCAGACACACGTGCTGGCGAAGGGGCCCGTCCTGTGACCGGAGAATGAGTCAGCTGTGTATATTCTCCGAGGAAATCACCACATCCGGGCTCGGCTTGGATGCACGGTGAATCCATCTGCAAAGTACTGAAAGACGTTAGCGTCTGGGGCCGCAGAGATGGCTCAGGGATCGAAGGCTCTGCCTCACTAGCAGAAGGACCTGAGTTCAGATTCCAGATCCCACACAGAAAATTCTGGGAGGATATGGTGGCGGCCTGAACTTCTGGCCCTGAAAGGTGGAGCCTAGGAAATCCCAGAGCAAAGCAAAAGGGAGGTAGAGCAACGCAGGATGATTTCTGAGGTCACCCTCGGACCTCCACAGACACATTCAATGCCCTCAGATACACGCAGATGCGTACTCAGACATGCATGCACAGAAACACACACGTCACATATTCATACATATTGGTGTTTGGGTGCTATTATTGGAAGTTCTGATCCAAAGGTCTAAATGGCAGTTATGGAGTCTGTGGCTTGCTCGCTTAGCTCTTTGCCTTGGCTCAGAGTTTCATGGAGTTTAGGGTGATTCGGAACTCACAGTAGAGCCCAGAATGATCTTGACCTCCTAAGCCTCCTGCCCCCCTTCCCAATGCTAGGATTACAGGTGCTCACCGCACCACCACACCTGGCCATTGGGATTTTTTTGTAACCACCCCAGTGATGGTAATAAGCAGCCTAGACTGAGAACGACTTTTGTAATGCAGGGTTTCCTAAACATAACATTTAAAGTGCTGGATGAGGGGTCTGGAGAAACGGGATGTTGGTAAAGTGCTTGCCGTGCAAGGACAAGTCTCGGAATTCAGAATACCAAGCACCCCGGAAAAGCACAGTGGGGAGCATTTGCGATCCCAGCAACACAGCCCTAGGGATGCAGAAACAAAGGGGTCCCTGGAACTCCCTAACCAGCCAGACTAGCTGAATTGTTGAGCTTCAGCTTTAGTAGGAGACCCTGTTTCAGAAAGAGAGAAGGAGAGAAGGAGAGAGGGAGGGAGGAAATGAGTGAGGGAGGGGAAGAAGGAAGCGACAAAGAAAGAAAGAGAAAGAGAGAGAGAGAAAGGAAGAAAGAAGGAAGGAAGGAAGGGAGAGAGGGAGGGAGGGAAGGAGAGAGGGGAAGAAGGAAGAGACAAAGAAAGAAAAAAGAAAGAGAAAGGAAGAAAGAAGCAAGGAAGGAAGAAAGGAAGGGAGAGAGGGAGAGAGGGAGGGAGGGAGTGGAAGAAGGAAGAGACAGAGAGAGAGAAAGGAGGAGAGGAAGGGAAGGAGGGAGGGAGGGAAAAGGAGGGAAGGAATATAGAGACAGAGAGAGAGAGAGAGAAAGAGAAAATAAGGAAGACAATGAAAGTCAACCAAAAGTTTCCATGTATACTCACATGCAGAAGATCACACATGATTATTTCTGCACATATACACGTATGTACACCACGCACACGCACACACAGACACACACACGCACACACACCATTGCCAGGGAAAAAAATCAGAGGAGTTGGTGATCGCAATGTCTATGGACCACCCAGATTAGACCCAGAGACCCCGGCCGATGCTTGCCGGCTCTTTATTAGTAGTGCTGACAGGCCCCTGCCTCCCAGGATGGGAGTCTTTGTCTAGAAGGGGTCTTCATTTGCTAATTCCTTGTGTTGGACAGTCTCTTCACCCATCTCATCAAGTAGCCAAGAAGTGTGACTTGTCTGGGAAACCCCCAGACAGAGCAAGGTCTGTATTTATTTTCTTTTTGGACAACCATCGAAGTAAATTAAAGAGACACTTTCAATCCCAAACATAGGCAGGTACTGAGGGGGACGGACAGAGGCACAACAGGAGCCTGTCCTCCAGCTGCCCGAACGAATGAGTCCTGATTCCTTCTCGATGGATCAGAAAAGGCTCTGTGTGCGTGCATGTGTGTGTGTGCACCTGTATGTGCATGTGCATACACGCGTGTGCTTGTGTGCACCCGTATGTGCATGTGCATACACACGTGTGCATGCGTGTATATCCATAGGTGCATGTGCATACACACGTGTGCATGTGTGTGTATCCATATGTGTATACATGTGTGCATGCGTGTGTATCCATATGTGTATACATGTGTGCATGCGTGTGTATCCATATGTGTATACACATGTGCATGCGTGTGTATCCATATGTGTATACACGTGTGCATGTGTATCCATATGTGCATGTGTGCATACATTGTGTGTGCATGTGTACATCCATATGCACATGTGTGTATATGTATATCCATATGTGCGTGTGTATACATTGTGCTTGTGTGCATGTGTATTCACGTGTGTGCATGTGTATACATCCATATGTACATGTGTGTGTGTATATCCATGTGTGCACGCGTGTGTGCATCCATATGTGCATATGTATACATGTGAGTGCATACATCATATATACATGTGTACATCCATGTGCATGTGTATTCACACGTGTGCACATGTATACATCATATGTGCATGCGTATACGCACGTGTGCATGTGTGTGCATATCTGTACACATCCATGTGTGCACGTATGTGTGCATCCATGCGTATATCCATATGTGGGTTGTGCATGTGTTTATATGTATTCATCCATGTCTGCATGTGTGTATGTGAATCCATATATGTGTATGCATATACATGTGCGTGTGTGTACATCCATATGTGTATATATGTGCATGTGTGTATGCATGTATGTATACATCCACACGTTCATGTTTGCACATGTTTGCACATGCTTACAGAGCTCAGAGGACAGCCTTCAGTACCATTCCTATGGTGTTTTGAGACAGGGTCTCGCAATGACTTGGAACTCGCCAAGTAGTTGTGGCTGACTGGATACCAAAGCGCCAGGGCTCCACCTTATGTCCTCTCCTGAGCCCTGTGTGTCTCCACCACACCTGGCTTTTATGGCATGGGTTCTTACTTGTTCTCAAGGAGAAGGGAAGAAGGGGAAGGGAGGGTAGGGAAGGGAAGCTGAAAAGGATGGGAAGGGAAGCGGGAAGGGAAGAAAAGGGAAGGGGAGAAAAGACTAAAAGAGAGAAAGAAAAGAAAAGCATATGTGGGGATGGAGAGGTGGCTCAGGGGTTAAGCCTCTGCCTTGCAGGCAAAAGGTCCTGAGTTCAGATCCTAGACCCACGTATAGACGCCAGGTGGAAGCGGGGCAGCCTGCGTTTCTGGTCCTGGTAGGGCAGAGCCTGTGAATCCCAGGGCAGAGTAAACAAGGAGGAGGTGGAGGCATCCATGGTGGTTTCCGAATTCATTCGTGGTTGTACACACACACACACACACACACACACACACACACACATACATATGAGTACACATGCACAATTGAATAAAAAAAATTTAAAAAGAAAAGCATATGTGTATATATTGTTTGAATTTCATCACTTGTCATTGTAACAAAATACCCAGCTCCAGCCACCTAAAGGAGGCAGAGTTTGATTGGCTCACACTTCCAGGTAACAGCCCACCATTTGGGGGAAGTTACAGTGACAGCCAGAAGAAGCTAATCACATCCAGGGTCACAAACAGAGAGTCGTGGTTGCTTTCTCTCTTGTCATCTATGTTCAGTCTGCGATCGCCTGTCCACACAAGAGACTGGGTCTTCCCACGTCAACTAAGCAATCAAGACAATCCTCACAGGCATGTCCCGAGCTGCCTTAATCCAGAGCATCCACTTCAGGTCTGCTGCAGGTCTGCCTCCTGGGTGTCAGATTGACAACTCAAATTAATACTGACCACCATAAATGTGTGTGTGCTGGGGAGAGGTGTGGTATCAATTTTCCTGGTGAGATATGAACGAACATCTCACCCTGGTGAGAGACTAGAGAGAAATGCCAATGCAACTCTAGCTTGGAGAGCCAGCAAGTTGACTGAGGTTACCAAGTGTGTATGGCCCTGAGGCAGACAGGACAGTGTGACACCCGCCCCATCATGAGTGACGGCTCAGGGAACGCTGTTCCCTGGACCTTCGCCTTACAACCTGCAGGTGGCGCTGCTGAAGAGCGTCCCCCGTCCCCCCCCTCCCCGTTAACAATGGCTCCTTGAGCAGATAATTTGAAAAGGGGTCTCATGGTCTTTTCCCGAGCCTTGTACTTTTTTTTTTTTTACATTTTTTATTATCTCCGCTCATACAAACTTAATAGGTACACCGGTTCCCTCCCTCCCTCCTCCTTCCCCCGTAAATTTGGTTTAATTCCCAGTATCAAGAGTCAGTCTCCTCCCTCCAGAAGGGACCATTTCAATGGGGGATGGGGGAGGAAAAGCTACAAGCACCATGTTCAATTCATATGCACCCCTGCACCATGCCCACCTTTTTTGGGGGATACTTCCTGATCCGCTTCCTCTGGCAAGATGGGGGAAATAAAAGGTGCTGATTGCAGACTGGCAGCTGCACAGCTTTCTGAAGAGCCCAGTGGGCAGCCAGGACCCGGCCGGAGCTCAGGCAGCCCCTCCTCTCCCGCGCCCCTGCCCGGAAGTCAGGCTCATTCCTCGTGTAGACGCTTCGCACTTTGCTTGCGGTTGTGGTTGTTTCCCCGATGACCGTGCATTGCCAGCCCATGGTGAGCTCACTTGAACTGACGAGTGAAGTTATATTTAACCAGCCGGATGCTGATGGTGCAGGCTCCCCCCCACCCCGGAGTTTCCTAGCCTTGCTTCCCTCAGCAGCTTGTCCGTGGGGCTGGTGATTGGGATCTGGAAATGCCACTCTGTGTGCCACGTTGGTCTTGGGCTTCTTTTTTTTGCCCACTGACACAGGGCTGGCCTTGCAGCCTGTGTTAATACTCTTGCCTTTGCTGTGAGAGAACACCCAAAGTCAAGCCATTTAAGGGAGAAAGGGAGATTTATCAGCTTATGGTTCGAGAGGGGAGACACAGTCTACCGTGGCAGACACGGCAGGCTGGTGGCTGGAGCTGGAGGCAAGCTACGTCCCTGCTGACATCCTGGAGGCTCAGAGCTGCTGTAAGATTCCTCCTGCAAAAAACAGGCTTCTCCAGGAGGTCTGGTGGGACTCATCTATCTCAAGTCCCACCCCCTGTGACCGCCTTCCTCCAGCAAGGCTGCACCTTCCCAAACACCTGAGACTGTGAAGGTCACAATCACACCATGACACAGCCCTTCCTCTCCATCTTGGTACTGCCTTCCTGTCTGCTAGGTAGTTTGCAGGCTTCTACGACTCCCTCCTGCACCCCCAAACAGGAACGGGCCATTCTTTCATGTTTCCAAGAAGAAAGCTGGATGCTTCCTCTCTCTAAGAGGAGTCAATAATTTTGTCAGAGTCCCTAAGTTCCCCCTCGGCCTCTGTAATGACTCTGGGGGAATTTTCCTTGACCAGGCAACTGAAGCAGGCGGTCTGATGGATGACGTATACTAAGTCCATCTCCTTTGCACATCCAAGGATGTGTCAAAGGCCAAGGTCACCGGTTCATCTGTCCATCATCGTACAAAGTCCATTGCTACACTCCCGGCTCCTTCAGTCAGACTGATGGGCAGACAGACCTGGTATCCCCGCCACCTTGTGTTGATGGATAAGAACTGAAAGTTTCCTTGACATAGAAGGGAAGGGTATAAAAATAACTAAATATAAAAAAGGGAAGGGGAAGAGAGAGAGGAGTCAGGGAAACATGTGAGGCACTGTGAAACTTGAGGTGGAGCTTGTAAGGTTTTGCTTCCTGGGAATGGCCGGACAGGGATGGAGGACAGAACAGGCGAAGCCTAGGGATGCAGCCGCTTGATGGCAGAGGGCTCGCCGGGCATGCATGCAAAATCTTGTTCCATCCTCCATTCTCCGTGCTGCATAAAGCTGGGAGCTGGGGTGCACGCCTGTATGGGGGTGCACGCCTGTGGGGGGTGCACGCCTGTGTGGGGGTGCACGCCTGTGTGGGGGTGCACGCTTGTGTGGGGGTGCATGCCTGTGTGGGGGTGCACGCCTGTGTGGGGGTGCACGCCTGGGTCGGAGCATCAGAAGCTCCCGTAGCACTGTGAGACCCTGTCTGACAAGCAAACAAAAATAAACACAGGCAGCTGGGGGGTTGGAGTCGGAGAGTTGCAGTGGGTGTGGGGAGACCAGTTCTGGGGGTGCTCTGTGCTAAGGCTCCAGGAGGAGAAACCAGGGCACATCGCAGCTACTGGGCAGTTCTGAAGAGGCGCATGTCAGGATGTGGTCACCCACACGCCAGGCCTTGGGTGAGCATCCAACTCTGCTTTCCCGCAAGCAGTCCATTCCCAGGAAGGCCGTTTTGGCTAGAGGTCCCAAGGGGTCCTTTGGCTTGGATCTCTGGGGTGTCTTTGTGACCAGGGACTGTGCCTACCACAACCAGGACTGACTTCTCCATTTGCTGGGACTGCGCTTTGAGTGAGAGGGTCTCAAGCCAGACCACAGCCTGTTAAGGACAGAACAGCGGCCACTGCTTCCCTTCGAGGTAGAGGAGGCAACTCTGATCGTTATTACACAATTGGTTACATTTACTGAAACGTGTTATGCTGCACTATTAAAATGGGCGAATGCTATTTATATCAATAATGCCTTAAAGCAAGAAAAGAAAGAATCCAGAGGAAAAAAATTGACCAGTTTGATAGGCATATTGTATGGTCCCAAAATTACATTTTTCCAGAATGTTCCCTGTGCATCTCTCACTGTGGAAGCAATACTGCCAAGAAAGCATTGGCGCTCTCCATATGAAGAGACTGAAAGCTAGAGAGGTCTCATGACATAGCCAGCAGTGTGGAAGAATCTGGTCTTAAGTAGAGTGGAAAGGCAAAAGCAATCCCGTCACACGCATGTCTTGGTATACATATGCCTACACACGCAAACGCACACACACTACTCTCACACACACGCGCACATCACATATATATACACTTACATGCCACACACACAGTACACTGACAGGTCATAACCATATGCGCACACACAGTAAGTAAATAAAGTATAGATGATAATACTTATTGCAGCAGTGCATGTACTATAAATTGGGAAAATACAGGCCGTGTTGTACTGTGACCCCGAGCTGTGGGGGACAGAGACAGGAGGATTGTTGGGACTTCTGCCTGCCAGCCTGGCTCCAGGTTCAGCAAGAGACCTTCTCTGGGAGGGATAAGGTGGATCTGCTTGAGCAGATCACCCAGCACCCTGAATCTGCGTGTACAGACACTCACACCCCACGCCTGTGTACCGCAGCACATGTGGAGGGCAGAGGAGTGCTTGTAGGAGTCGATGCTCTCCTTCCACTGTGTGGGCCCGGGGATTGAACCCAAGACGTCAGCCTTTGGCAGCAAGTGCCTTTGCCTTTTGAGCCATCTCCCCGGCCCAAGACACACACCCTCTCTGTGCCACAAGCAGCGTGACACTATGCGCCACGGCCAGATGTGGCCGTGTGGACCTGTGGCCCAGCATACGGAGGCCAAAGGAGAACGTCAAGTGCAAAGTCAGACTGAGCTGCACGCAGCACCCTATGTCCAAAAAACAAACAGAAATAGAGAGATAGAGAGGAGAGACACAGAGAGACAGACAGAGAGAAGGTGGAAGTACAAGGAGAGGAATTCACTATATGGTCGGCGACTTTAACATCGTCCCACCAGAAAGCAGGTCATTAAGGACACATTTGAACTCATCGGCACTAGCGATCATTTGGACATAGTTAGCATATTTAGGCCACTGCATCAAGCAACAGCCAATGCTGTGCCAATCAGTGATCACATTCTGGACACTACAGCACACCAGCAAATTGACAGAAGAGAACCAACCACAGGAAGATAACTGGAAAATCCCCAAATACTGGGAGATCAAGCAGCGTACTTCTGTATCGTGCACGAGGCCGGATTTCTTTTTTTTCTTTTTTTTTTTTTTTTTCAGCTTGGTGGTTTCCTCTTATTGATGGCTTCCTACCTTCCCCTCACAATTTCAAGTCCCTTCCATCTACCCCCAAAAGGAAGGTAGCATGAACGGGATTGTTGGGGCAGTTAGAAAGGGAATAGAAACCAAAGCAACTCACTGGATGTGACAGAGATTGACATCAAGAAGTCTAAACAGTGAAAAGAGTGGACAAAGACGAGGGGAGAAGGGAGGTAGAAGAGGCCATCTCAGCCATTACCCCCTGCTAAGAGGGGCTGGAGAGAAACCCTCAAACATTAAGTGCAGGTCCTGAAGAAGGCAGATGGTGTTTGAGCCTGAAGGAGGAGGTGCAGGTTAAGGAAGGGGCGCCACCTCTCTGTAGAACGGAACCCCCCCTCCCCCCCCCCCCCCCCGCCTCAGGGACAGCAGCTCCACAGACCGTAGACACTTTCCATGAATGGATTTCAAGAGAAAGATTTTAAATTTGATTTGTTGGTTTGCTGTCAGTAGTAGGCGTTGCAGTGTGTATGTATGATGTGCGGGAGAAGCATGTGTGCCGTGATCATGTGTGTGTGTGATGTGCGGGAGAAGCATGTGTGCCGTGATCAGAGGACAACTTGATGGAGTCAGTTCTCTCCTTCCACCTTTACAAGGATTCAGGATTGAATTTGGGTCCTCAGGCTTATAGGGCAAACACCTTTATCTGCTAAGCCAACATAACAGCCTCAGGAGACATTTTTATTTCATTGTATTTTTTTGCATGCGCCCGACTGCGTGCGTGTGTGTCTAGGTATATCAGAAGGCAATGTATATGCCTGTGGAGGCCCAAGGGTGACTTTGGAAATCACCCTGGATTGCTCCTACCTCCTATTGCTTTGCTCTTAAGTTTCCCAGGCTCCGCCTTCCAGGATCAGAAGTACAGGCTGCCGCCATTTCCATCTGGCATTTTTACATGCGACCTGGGATCCGAACTCAGGACCTTCTGCTTTTGAGACAGAGGCTTCACCCCTGAGCCATCTCTTCAGCCTAAGGAGACATTTCTAAATGACTTGACTAGGTGAGAATAAAATACAACTCATCCACATTTAGGTAGAAATGTATCACACATATGAGAACAAAAGAAAGATCTAAAAGCAATAATCTAAGTTTCTTCTTCAGGAAACTGGGAAAAAGAAGAGCAACAATAAGACTGAAAAATGGGAAAATCTGAGAGAAAAGTGAACAAAGCCAAAAGCTGGCTTTTAAAAGATCTATCAAAACATAGTTAATATTGGGGGCTGGAGAGGTGGCTCAGGGGTTAAGCCTCTGCCTTGCAGGCAGAAGGTCCTGAGTTCAGATCCTAGACCCCATGTATAGACGCCAGGCGGAAGCGGGGGCGGCCTGCGTTTCTGGTCCTGGTAGGGCAGAGCCTGTGAATCCCGGGGCAGAGTAAACAAGGAGGAGGTGGAAGCATCCATGGTGGTTCCTGAATTTGTCCGTGGTTCTACACACACACATATACATACACACACACACACACACGTGCACATACACACAATTGAATAAATAATAAATTTTTAAAAATCAAAACATAGTTAATATTGAACATAGCCCAACTAAGACAAAAAAAAAAAAAAAAGGATGATGGAAATGCTGTTAGAAATGAAAGTGGGGGCTGGAGAGATGGCTCAGGGGTTAAGACCTGTCTCGCAAGCAGAAGGTACTGAATTCAGATCTAGGTCCCACTTAAAAACGCCAGGCAGAAACAACGGTGGTCTACACTTCCGGCCCTGGTGGGCGGAGCCTGGGAAACCCCAGAGTGAAGCAAGAAGGAGGTAGAAGCAATCCAAGATGATTTCCGGAAGCCACCTTGGTCCTCCACAGGGATACACAGTGCCCTCTGACACACACGCGCGCGCGCACACACACACACACACACACACACACACACAAATGAATGGATAAATAAAGTTTAAAAAAAGAAATGAAAGCAGGAAAATCAAAACAGATTTCATGTTCATTGAAGGGATAATGACGACCTGTCGGTAACCATATGCTCTCAGATTTGGTAACCTGCATGAAATGGATTCAATTCCGCGAAAGATACAGTCTCGCAAAACAAGCTGGGAAGCAGCAGGCGACTTGAACCCCCCCCCCGCCCCCAGCATCTGTTCAAGTGCGTGTTGGGTGCAGACGCGCCCGGGCATTTGAAGGAGGCTTTCCTCTGATTCTTTACCCAAAAACATTTCCAGAGGTTAGAAACAGAAGGAATGCTTCCTAATTCATCCCACATCACTTCTCTGGTGCCAAATCCAGAGAAGGACATTCCACAAGAGAAGGCGAGAGATCCAAGTGTCCCATGAACACAGATGCATGCAGACACCCTTCACAAAGTGTTAGCAAGTCGATTCCAACAGGAAAGAAAATAGAGATACAAGCTAGGCACAGTGCCACATGCCTGGAATCCTAGCACTCGGGAGGCTGAATCAAGAGGAGAGCAAGGTCAAGGCCAATCTGGGTCACACAGCAAGACCCTGTCTCAAAAACACACACACACATACATATATATACATATACACACACACCATGCCCAAGTGAGATTTATCCCAAGTATACATGGCTGGTTTCATGTTTACAAAGCAATTTATGTGATTAATCAGATTAAGAGAAGAAAAAAAAATCACACTAGGTGATGTAGAGAGATGCAGAAAAAGCATTTGGTCAAGCCCAGTATCCATTGATGATAAAACAAACAAGCTTTTCAGCAAGATAGAAATAGGGAGGAATTTGCTCAACTTGATAAAAAAAGAAATCCTGAAAGCATCCTTCCTGGGGTAAACTCAAGCATGAGAACCTGGGTTCCCTCCCTAGACTCACACAAAAAGCTGGGTATGTGAGATTGCTCTGTGGTTAAAGGGATTGCCACCCAAGTGAAAGGACCAGAGTTCGGATCCCCAGCCCCCACATAAAATGCTAGGCAGCTATGGCAGCCCACCTGGAATTACAGCCTGAGAGACAGAGCCTGGAACTCGCAGAGCAAGCTGGCTAGCCAGCCCACCCCTAAGGCTGCGCTCTGGGTTTAATTACAGACCCAGGCTCAGAACAACAAGGTTGAAGAGCAATCGTGATTAATTCCCAGCATCACCCTCAGGCCTCCACGGATATGCTTGTTCATGGACATATGCACCCCCTACACATACATATGCATACATAACCACATGTAAACATGCATGCGTCTCACGCAAACATTTTTTTTAAGCCAGGGATAGTCACACGTGCCTATAACCCAAGCGCCATGAAGCATAGGGCAGAGATAAGAGAACCACTAGGGTTTTCCTGGATGTCCGCTTTGCCCCAGGATCATTGAGAGACCCTGTATTGAAAGACTAAGGTGGTGTGATGGTTTAATTGTCACCTGGATATAATCTACAGTCAACTGTATGAAGGGTGTCAGGGCATGCCTATGGGGAATTAAGGTATTAATTAAGGCAGAAAGACTCACCCACTGTGGTCACACCCTTCCCTGGGCTTGGGGTCCCAGATTGCATAAAGTGGAGGAAGTGTTCACTGCCCCCTGCTTTCGACCATGGTGTGATGTGATTGGCTCCGTCAGGCTTCTACCACTGTGACCATCCTACTATGACAGACTTCAGCCTGACCCTGCGAGCCAAAGAAACCTTTTCCCATAGTGCTTTGTTTTTTTTTTTTCTTTTTCCTTTTTTGATCACAGCAACCGAAGAGGAATTAAAACAGGCAGAGCAGGACATCCGGTGTTCCTCTGATCTCTGTCCTACACAGACAAACACACCGGACAAAGGTTAAAAATAAAAGCAAAGCAAACAGAATCTCACCCTCCCACTGATAGAGTCACCCTTAGGGTTAAGAGACTTGGCGCTTTCCCACTAACAGCCCAACAGGGCAAGGCTAGCTATTCTCACCATAACTTTCTCAACCTCATTCAGCAAGATCCAGCTCATGTAATAAGGAAAGAAAAGGCATACCAAATGGGGAAGAGTTGAAGCAGTCTTTGTCTACAGATGACATGGTCGTCTACATACAAACTTCAAAACAATTGACCAGAGAGTTTTGAAACTCATAACAATAGCAAGGTTGCAGGATGCAGTATCATCATGTAGTAGACAGCTGGGTGGGTTCCTATATCAGAGCAAGGAACTGTCAGGTTTCTATTAGTTTATGTCTTCTCATTTTCATGTGTGTATGTGGGGGTACATGTGTGTCTCTATGGGTTTGCAAATGTATGGATGCATGTGGGGAGGTATGCGTGCATGCAAGTACCTTGTGGAGGTCCAAGGTTGATACTGGGAATTATCTTCGGCCACTCTTCCATGTTGTTCTTTTTGAGCTAAGGTGTCTGGTCAAGTCCAGACTTTGCCAGGAGGGCGAGGCTGGCTAGCTGGCTTGCCCTGGGCATTCCCAGCCTCCACCTTCAGAGGCTAGAATTACAGGTGGGCTATTTCAAAGGGACCTGGGATCCAAACTCAGGTCCTTTCATTTGCACAGCAAGTGGTTTAACTGCTCTGAATAGTCGAATTTGAAACTCATAACACATCATATCCAGTAGTACCCCTAAATGAAACACATGGATATAAATCTAGCAGAATATATCAAATACAGGGAAAATGACAAAATTCTGATGAAATAAATTAAGAACTAAGGGGGCTATGAGGAACATCTGTCTCGCCAATTGAAATCCCCAGAAGTTATTTTATAGATCGAAGCAAGATGCTGTAGATTACATGGTCTAGTGTAAAAGAAGGGCAGGGTGGAAGGACTGGTTAAGACGAAGCTCTAAACTCCTAGAGGTAATACAGGAGCAGACCTAGGTGACCTTGTATGTAGCCGAGGCCTTCTGGATGTGGCAACAAAGGCGTGCTTTAGGAAAGACATGTTTGATCTATTTTGTGAATTAAATTTTAAAAAATCCACTCTTCAAAAGGCAGCATCAGTAGAGCAAGCATTGCCAAGCCATGGGCAGAAGACTCCTCTAATAAAGGATTGCCGTACGAAGTGTACAGAGACCTCTTAAAACAGAATGATACTAAGATAAGTGACAGTAGTTAAAAACTGAAGGGGCTGGAGAGACGGCTCAGTGGTTCAAGAGTTTTCTGCACAAGCAATAAGACAAGGGTTTGGATTCCCAGATCTCATGTAACTGTGCTAAGCAGGTCTGTCTACCCACCTGTCATTCTGGCCTCAGAAGCCAGAGACTGGGAATCCTCGGAGCAAATTAACCAACCAGACTAACCTTGTTTGGTGGATTCTGGGTTTTGTTTGAGACCCTGTATCAAAAGAACTAGATGGAAGAAAGATCAAGGATAATTCTGATTTCCCCTTCAGGCTTCCACGTGTATGCATCCACACAAGAACCACACACATGCAGACACACGCAGGTACACACTAGCGCCCTGCATAAACACATACATGAAAACTGAAAAAAGGAAAACATGGATAAAAGATGTGAACGGATGCTTCACTAAAGAAGCTATCTATCCAGATGGCAAAGGAAGCCTATGAAAAGATACCCAACATCGTCTAGCGCTGGGGAACACTAGGGAATTTCATTTCTCTCAGAACAGCCAAAGTCCAAAACCCTGGAGGGCTGGCAGAGATGTGGGCAGTAGAATCTTATTCACTCCTGGTGAGGTTGAAAAGCTTCCCTTCCCCTTTGGGAAAGAGTCTGGCAATCACTTGCAAATTTGGTCCTCGTGTGTGTGTGTCTGTGTGTGTGTGTGTGTGTCTGTGTGTGTGTTTGCATGCACACACGTGTGGATACATGTGTGTGTAGGTCAGAAGACAACCTTGGGGTTGCTCCTCAGGAGCTGTCGACCTTATTTCTCACTGGCCGAGAGCGCCCAAGTAGGTTAGATCACAGCTGACCGGTAAGCCCCAGAGGTCTCTCCCCATCCTCACCCACATCTCTGCCTCCACAGGGCTGAGATTGCAAGCATGTACCGCCTTGCTTTTTCGACGCAGGTTCTGGGGGTTAAATTCAGATCCCTATATTTGAAGGGCAAGTGCTTGCCCCACCAAGTCATCCCTCCAGCCCCCAAACTAATGCTCTTACCACATGATCCCGCTCCTTGGTAAAATCCCACAGTCGCCAACACTGGCGAGGGAGGAAGTAAGCAGAATGCCAGGGGGATTTTTAGAACGTGGAACTGCTCCAGAGGATGCTGTGGTGCTGGGTATGTGTGATGGAACCTTGGTCCAGACCCACAGAACATACAGCTCTGGGCTGCGGAGACGGCTCCCACAAGCAGGAAGACTGGAGTGTGGGTCCCCAGTTCCCCTGTAAATGCCGGGCATGTGTGGCAGCTCATGTGAAATCCTAGTACGTAAGAGATGGAGAATACGGATCCCTGGAGTAAACTGGGGAGCTAGATGAGCCAAGTCAGCAAGCTCTGGATTCGAACGACAGCCCCTGCCTCCAGTATATAGAGCAGAGAGTGATTGATGAAGGACCTCTGGCTTACACGCACACACACACACACACGCACACACACACACACATGCACACACGCATGCATGAATGTACAACTCCAAGAGCGAGCCATGGGATTCACCATGGATTTGAAAGACGAGGTGTCCCCTGTGGGTTCAGAGATCTTAAGGATTGTACTGCTGTGAGGGGTCGCTTCAGGTGGGAGGAATGTGGGGTACGGGAACCCCAGGGTGCCTTAATTTTGTTGTGAACCAGCAACTTTTCTAAAAAAACAGCTAAACTAATACAGGCGAATACTTGGTAATGCAACGTAATCCTGCCTGTACACAGATGTGCGTGCGCGTGTGTGTGCGCACGTGTGTGTTGTGCATCTCCAAGCATGTGTGCACGTATTGTGTGCATGTGCCCGTATGTGTAGGTCCACGTGCATCGGGTATGTGGAGGTCAGATATCCACCTCCTCAGGCTTTGTCATGCACCTTGGTTGTTTGGGTTTTGTGTTTTGAGACAGGGGCTCGCTGACTGGATCCGGCTGGCTGCACAGGGTGAACCCCAAGAATCCCATCTGCTTCCCTGCTCCTAAGATAACAAGCTCATGCCACCATGCCCAACTTCTTAGGTGGGTTTCGGGGGCTCGAACCCAGATCCTCGTGATTTCACAGGAAGTGCTTTATAGACTGTGCCATCTCCCAGGCCCATATATACACATACATTTATGATTTTAAATCTAGGTTCTACATACAAGAGAAAACATGCCTTCTTTTTCTGAGTCTGGCTTTTTTTTACTTAATATAATGACTCTAGTTGCATCCATTTCCTGTCGATGTCATAATTTCACTCTTCTTCCTGGCTGTATACCATTCCATCGTGGATACACACTGCATTTTCCTTATCCATTCATCTCTTGATGGATGCCTAGGTGTCTGTGCATTTACGTGTGTATGCATTTAGTAGGCACCGGGTGGATGTATGTCATATGTACTGTGACTATGTTGCCATTGTCACATGTGTATTTCATATAGATACATATAATAAACATGCATATTTTTTCTAATTCTTTTATTTTACTTTATTTTTTTAGTTTTACAAGCATATTGACTACTGTCATGGTTAGGCACAGGTGTCAACTTGATAGTTGAGGGTTTGAGCTCAGGGCACATTTGTGGAGAATTAGTACTTGAGTTAAGTTCAGAGTGAACCTGAAGGAGACTGTCTAGTTGATGGGGAAGGCCCAGCCCATGGTGGGTGGGACTAGGGCCTGGAATAAAATACAGAGAGCTGGTTGAGAGAGTCGGCATCCTTGTGTATACTTGGCCAGACGTGCTGGTCTGGCAAGTAAGGATCGTCCCTCTCTCAGCTGTTATGCGGTGATGGTGTGGCCAGTTCCCTAGGCCCTGGTGTTGGTGCGTGCTCTCCCGTCAAGCTGGACTATAGACTGTAACCGGGCTATCGTAAGGAAATAAGCCCCTTGTTCTCTTAAGCCGTTTGATGGTCACTTATACAGGTGGACTGCAATGAGTACTAATTCCTGCTTCCCTCCATCCTCCCCTCCCATCCCCTTCCTTTTCAATCCATTTCATTGCCTCCCATCCTCCTCCCTGGCGGCTTCTATGGACCCAGGGTTCTTCTGGCATGTCTATTCTCGTTGGGGTTCAGGCCTTTGTGGCTACCAATTTGCCCCTCCTCAGGCCACCCCACTGATAGGGGCATCTCCCTTCACTCATCTAGCTCTAGCCCCAAGGTTTCCACTGTGTGTTCCTATCTCTCTTGAGTTCCTCATAGTCTATGAGGCATGTTGGTGTGTCAGTCATTATGCAGATCTGGGAAGGACGAGTCTCACTGCAGTGATTCCTGGAGCAGCAGTCCTGCCCTGAACAAAATATCATGTCCACCAATGGACCTTCCCATCTTGAGGTTCTTACAATCTCACCGCCCCTTCTTCCGTGAGGTTCCCCGAGCCTTAGGATGGAGGCGTGTGTCTTTTGAGTGGTCGCCCTCGCGACCTCGCCATCGGCACGTTGAAGCAAGGAAGTGGAGAGGCACCTTCCTTCCTGTTGGATGGCGTCGTCCGAGCTGAACGGCTTCCATCTGACTTGAAAGAGAACGTCACAGTCAGGCCTGTTGACTGTCGATGTTCCCTCGGGTGGGGAGGACATTGGATCATCTCCTGGGATTCCGGCTGCTCCCTGGCGCGTGTCCCTGCCGTGAGTGCGCAGCATTGCCCCCTGCCTTTCCCTCGAGGCTTTGAGGAAGGTTAACTGGAAGAGGGACCCCGTCTACGTGCCATGGGGAGCAGCAGTCCGTGCTGAGATGAGACTCTGGGGTTCCCCACGCTCTTGTAGATGAACCTCACCACACTCCCGTAGGAACCCCAATAAACTTCGGCTTGCCAAGTGCTAATTGTTCCTTTGGTCTGTCATTAAAACCCTGTCTGTTTTTGGACAGATGTTTGTGTAACGTCTCCCCAGGAAAAGTTTCACACAACACCTCCCTCGCACCCCCAAAGTCTAGCATTTTAGCTCTGACAACACACTCATTTCCTTATCCAAATAAGGCTAAAGGAGCTGCCGGCCTCGTCCCTGGGTCATTCAAGGTCACATCAGAAAGCAAGTCCGAGGACTTAAAAATGCACTCAGGGATCTCATTGATTCACTAGCAAGTGTTTTTCCCAACGGCCTCCTCCGCGCCAGGCTTTCTGTGCTCAGGCAGGATGAGGCATTGTTCCTGGGCGCTCAGTTCTGGGGTCGGTGGTGTTCATGGGCGGGGGTGGGGGGGTGGGTGGGGTGGGGGGGTGGGGGGGTGGGGTGGGGGTGGGGGGGTGGGGCAGGTTCTCGTTGACAGCTGTTTTCTCACAGGCGGAAAGGTCTGCGCCATTCTCGTGTGTAGTGGTTATTCTGGGATGTGATTCCTGAGAAGAATGACTGGAAGGAGGGAGGAAGGGAGGGAGATTGGAAGGGAGGGAGGGAGGTTGGAAGGGAGGGAGGGAAGGAGGGAAAGAGGGAGGGAGAGAGGAAAGAGGGAGGGAGGGAGGAAAGGAGGAGCGTTGAAAGAAGGAAGACAGGGAAGAAAGAAGGGAAGGAGGAAGGAGGGAGGGACAGAGAGAGGGAGGGAAGCTGACCGCGACCCCTTTTCCTCAGAGCGCCCCTGCGGAGACCCGCCTTCGTTCCCGCACACTATCCTCCAGGGTCGCACGGGGCTGGAGATGGGGGATGAGCTGCTGTACGTGTGCGCCCCGGGGCCCGGGCCCAGCCACCGAGAAACCGCGTTCACTTTGCTGTGCAACAGCTGCGGGGAGTGGTACGGCCTGGTGCAGGCCTGCGGGAAAGGTAAGTGCTCCCCGCGGGCCCCTCTGCCTGCCACAGGGAGTTCTGCTTGGGGGTCCCCAGAGTTTCCAGTGTGCCTCCATCCCCTGCGGGGACGAAGGACCGGCGTCCCCTCTCTAGGGGGCACTTGAGCCTGGTCTCAGGTACTCTACACGTTGCTGATAAATCCACAACCCAATGGCTCAAGGGGTTTTATTTTCTCCTACGATTGTCCAGTTACAGTTCCTGGTCCAGCTTGGCAGGAGAGGCCACGCCAACACCAAAGGTCCAGAGGAAATGGCCAAACCATAGCCACCAGGCTACTGAGAGGGACAATCCCCCCCCCCAAGACCAGCGTGTGACCAAGTATACCAAAGGATGCCAACTTCCCTAACCAGTTCCCTCTGTCTTATTCGCCTGCCTGGGACTAGTCCCACCCATCATGGCGGGGTCTTTCCCATCCATTGACAATCTCCTGCAGGCTTGCTCAGGGCCTAATCAACCACTGATTCTTTACAAATGTGCCCAGAGCGCCAACCCTCAACCGTCAAGTTGACGCCTGTGACTAACTATGACAATCCTGGACTAACTTTCTTACCTCTTTCCTTGGCGAATGGGTCAAGATGGAGCATTAACTGTGGTTTCCAAGCAACACTCCTTCTCATAAATGACCACTGATAGACAGCAGGGCTGTGGGGGGCTGTGACGGGCCTGAAAAAGGAAGTCACCAGTGGGCTTCTCTGAGTGCAGTGATTCTTGTGTCTAGACAGGACCCTGCAAGACTCCAAGAACCGAGCTGGTTGCTACGGCCCCTTCGGTGCTCTCTGCAGAACGGCTAAACACAGCCACACATGTAGACCCGCTGCCTTGGCCCTCAGCAGCCCCTGGTGGGGGAAGGTGGGCAGGCAGCCTAGTTCCAGGACGGCTGTGGCCTGCGCTGAGGGGGCCGCTGTACTGATCCCTGCCGTCCCCTGCTGTCTGGTCCTCCCTGGCTAGGCCCTTCAGACTGACCATGTGACTTGTGGTCTCGCAGAGGTGTCAATATTCAGTTGAGGTGTTAAAAACCTCAGCAAACTCTGTGTGTGTGTGTGTGTGTGTGCGTGCATTGCATGCATATGCTTACATATGTGCACCTGCATTTTAGCATATGCATGTGTGTGTATTCCTGGGTGTGCATGTTCTCTGTGTGTAATGTACATGTGTGTATTCCTCTGTGCGCATGTGCGTGCTTATGAATTCCTGTGTGTGCATGTGTGATTCCTGTGTCTGCACGCACACGTGTGGAAGGATTTGTTTTTAATTTTTGTTTGTCAGAATAAGGTCTCCTGGATGCCAGGCTGGCCTCAGACTTACTATGTTGCTGAGAACGACAAACTCCTCCTCCTCCTGCCCGCACCTTCCAAACGCTGGGGCCGACAGACTTGCTGTGCCTCATCTGGTCCTATGGGGTGCTGGGGCTCAAACCCAGGGCTTGTCGCATGCTGGGTGCGCGCTGCGGCTGAACCCATTCCTGCCCCACACCCTGGCTGTTTGTTACCTGTCTGCTCTTGGGGCATCTTTCCGTGAATGGCTTCTTTCGTTGTCATGATTCATTTTCACTGCTTTTCGGCTCAGCTTGGGACCCTTTTTCTCCTTTTCAATCTGCAAATCATTACAACTTTGTTTCTGCTCACTAACAGACTGATACTTTATTTAGTAGGATGCAGTAGGCTTAAGTGATGACGGAAATAGGTTCCAAATAGAAAAACAATTTTTTGCTAATATAGATGATAGGAAGCTCTTCTGTCGAACTGCTGCAAAACCATCTTCACCCTTAATGTCCCCTTGCCTTAATGGTTAGTAACCAAAGCTGACCTGGAGGGAGGGGGCAGGGAACAGTCAGCCGCGTTCCAGACCACCCCACCCCAGTTTAGGCCTCAGAACGTGCGCCATCCTGTCAGCCACACCCACCCGCCAAGCGGGTTATTTACCGGCTGGGCAGGAGGAGAACTAAATGCAGGTTTTTGTGAGTTGCAAGAGGTGTTTATTTTCTCAGTGCTGCGCTGAGCCCCTAGCGTTCAGCTGCTGGGCAGGAATTCTGGCTCCGACATTTGGCTGGGCGCGTGGACCGTTACAGTTTTCATTGCTCTGTAGAGTTAACATTTGAAATACTTGTGTCCTTGTAAGGGGTGTGCGTGCGTGCGTGTGTAGAATATCCCCACAAGTGGGACACGGCAGCACATGGCTGTAACCCTAGCGCTACCTGGCAAGTTCAAAGCCTCCACCTCAAAAAAAGAAGAGGAAGAAAAACTAGGGATGCAACCGAGTCGGTAGAGTGCTTGCCTCACGTGCAGAAGGCCCTGGGTTTGAGTCCTAGACTGTGTAACTCTGTAACTATAGCGCTCAGGAGGTGGAAGCAGCAGGACAGAAGTTCAGGGTCACCCTTGGCTCCACGCTGACTTTGAGTCCAGCCTGGTCTATGTGACATCCTGCCTCAAAAAAAAAAAAAAAAAAAAAAAAAAAAAAAAAAGAAAAGAGAGAGAGAAATAATATCTCCTCCTCCTCCTCCTCTTCTTCCTCCCCTCCTCCTCCTAGTCTTCCTTCTCCTTTTCTTTCCCTCTTCTTCTTCCTCCTCCTAGAACTGCTTCAAACTGGAGAAAAAAGTCATTTTCTCCAATTGGGTCAAGCAAGGGCTGGAGCCGGACACTGTGGTTTGCCTAACGGCTCCTCCGTGCGGGCCGGTTGGCCCTTGATCCGCTCGCTGCCTCCTTGTTCTATCATGTAGCGGGGTCCTAAGTGCTCCGTGTACACGGCTGAGTCAAACCAGACTCCGACCCCAAAGCAAACACTAGTAGTCAGTGCCTCCAGTGGAGCGATCGAAGAGGAGGAAGCGAGGACGCGGGGCAGCAGGGCATGTGGCATGTCAAAGGACGCGTGCTTCCCAGGAGCTGGGCTTGGACTCGGAGGCGGCAGAAACCAAGGAAGCAAAAGCTAAAAGGTGTGCGTTGCTTCGTGGCATGCGGGGGTCCTCAAGGGCTTGAGTGGGGGACATACCCAAGCAACGCTGCAGGATGGAGGACTGAGATGGGGCGAGGAGGGGACTCCAGGGCATCTCACGTCTCTGTTTCCATGAGAGCGAAGACATGAAAGACAGGGCTGGCGTCCAAAGGTGCTGGGGGCTTGTTTGTGTGTGTGCGTGTGAGTGTAGTGCGTGCACACACGTGTGTGCCCATGTTTGTGTGTTGTCTGTGTGTGTGCACCTGTGTCTGAGTCTATGTGTGCATGTGTGTGTGTCTATGTGTGCCATCTTGTCTGTTCCTATGTGTTTGTGTATGCGTGTGTCATTTGGTATGTGTGTCTGTGTCTAAGTATGTGTGTCCGTGTCTATGTTTGTGTGTTGTCTTTATATGTGTCTGTGTGTGCAGGTATCTGCGCATATGTCTGTGTGTGCATGCATGAGTGTGTAGGTATCTATGCATGTGTCTGTGCATGCATGTGTGTGAGCATGTGTGTGCCCATGTTTGTGGGCATATGTCTGTGTGTGCCATCTGTGTCCATGCCTATGTGCATCTGTGTTTGTACATGGGTATGGCACCTGTATGTGTCTGTGTGTGTATGTGTATGATCAGTGTGTGTGCCTGTGTGTGCAGGTATCTGTATATGTCTGTGTGCATGCCTGTGTGTGCGTGTATGCGTACGCACAGGTATCTATGCATGTGTCTCTGTGGTCTGTGTGTGCATGTGTAGATATCTATGTGTGTCTCTGTGTGTGTGTGTGTCTCTGTGTGTGTGTGTGTGTGTGTGCATGTGCAGATACTAGCATATCATGGCATGTGTGAGAAGGTCAGAGGACAGCCTTGGGTGTTTGAGACAGGTCTTGCTCTGCCTGAGCCAGGCTAGCTGGTGGCAAGCTCTGAGTGCCGACCCCCAATGCTGCGTCAGGGTTTCATGGGGCTGCAGGAATCTGAACTCTGGTTGTCAGTCTTGTGTGACAGAAGCTATTATCCACTGCGCCGGCTCCGTGGCCCTCATGTTTGGCATTTTTAAGATGGGTTTTTATGTAAGATATTTCAATGATGGAAAAAAGTCGATGAGAAATAATTCTCTTGGCTGTCTTGATCACTGATTTATTCTGGAAAAAAAAAAAGCAGGAACAAATGCTATTGATCAACAGTCGCCCCCCGGGCTCCCGGGGCCCCCTGAGGCCCCACCCTCCCCAAGTGGCGGAGGACTCACTTGACCTGCTGTTTCCTCGGTTCGGTGAGCTGGAGTTTCCCCAGCTGGCTCCGGCGCCGGCTCTGGTCTGGCTGTTTTGCCTTCGCTTCTCCGTCCAAATCCACACATCTTCCTGTTTTCCGCACCCCGGTTTGGCAGCAGCAGCAGCCGGCGCGTCTCTGTCCTGTGCTCCGTGGCCGTGGCTGTCGTTGCTCGGCGCCCCGGGTCCAGGCAAAGCCCGGTGGCCCCGCCCCTGGCACACGGATACCCGCATTTCCATGCTAGGTCTGGTTCCCACTGGCTGCTTATACGCAGGGCCGTGGGTCCCTCCCCGACCGCTGCACCCGAGCATCGCCTGCCCTGGTCACCTGATCCCCGTGAGGGGGTCTCCTTGGGCCTCTGGGGCTCCCTTGGCTCGCTGACCATCTCCTCCTTCCTGTTCTCGACTCAGGCGGCCTTCAGCGCCTCTGGTCTCTTCCCACCTCAAGTCTGCGGCCTCTGGTTCCAGATGAGGCCGTTGGTTCTCTGTGATCAGAATGGGAGACGATAGCACAGGGCAGGCGACTGCGCACAAACCTGGAGACCTGAGTTCAATCCCCGCGCGCCCACATGGAGGACGAAAAGAACTGACTTCTGAAAGTTGTCCTTTGATCCCTACCCGTGTACCATAGCATGCATGCAGTCTCTTTCTTTCTTTCTTTCTTTTTTTCTTTCTCTCTTTCTTTCTTTCTTTCCTTTCTTTCTTTTTCTCTCTCTTTCTTTTTCTCTATCTCTCTTTTTCTTTTTCTTTTTCTCTTTTTCTTTCTTTGTCTCTCTTTCTCTCCTTCCTTCCTTTCTTTCTTTCTTTGTTTCTTTCTTTCTTCCAAATAAATGAAAAAAATATTTTTTAAAAAATTAAAAACAGGCTGCAGGCAAGAGGGACAGAAGACAGGAAACCCAAGAAGTGAAACCCGTAGAATATTCCATGAGATGCTCCGTATTCTGTCCTGAAAACTTATCCCAGGGGACCTGACACCCAGTGTTAGGAGAGGTTCAGACGACCACGGGGAACCCCCCCACACACCCGTTGGATGAGACTCTTCCTAAAGAGCCATAAGCAAACGTCCACTTCTCTGGTGTGGGCACCGACTACAGACCAGAGTCCCAGTTGGTGAACCAGCGAGTGTACAGGGGTGACTCACAGAGTAGCTCTTACACTGACAGGGCAAATCAGAGCCAGGTGCCGTCACCCAAATGCCCACCCCGGGTCGGGTGAGACCCGAGGGAGCTGAAGCCCTGCAGTCACGCGAAGGCGCTCAATGGCAGCTGGGTGGGATGGAGAGTCTGCTGCGGACCCCACCCGCCCACACCCTTTCCCAGCTGTTTGCTGCTTCCTAACCTTGGGGAGGGGTCTTGGGGTTCTTCTTAGTTCCTTCCCTCCTAGAGGAAATTGTTACCCAGTAACTTCCCAGCATGCTTTGTGATCGGCAGTGTGGGTGGTGGCCGCAGCCTTGTCTCATTCCTCCAGCATCCCGCAGGCCTCGAACATTACCTGCTCCTCCCTTCTTCTCTCTCCTTCCTGCCCTCCTTCTGCAACAGGGAATCCTCCCGAAATAAGATTCCTTCCAGTCCGCCCTTCCCTCCCTTCCCACTCCCTTCCCCCTCCCTCCCTTCTTCCCTTCCTTCCCCCTCCCTCCCTTCTTCCTTTCCTTTCCCCTCTCTTCCCTTTTCCTTCTTCCCTCTCTTCCTCCCTCCCTCCCTTCCCCCTCTTTTCTTCCCTCCCTCCCTTCTCTCCCTTCCTTCCTTCCTTCTTTCCTCCTTCCTTCTTTCCTTCCTTCTTTCCTCCTTCCTTCTTCCTCCCTTCCTTCATTCCCTCCCTCCCTCCTACTTTCCTTTCTCCCTTCCTTCCTCCTCCCTTCCTCCCTCTCTCCCTCCCTCCCTTCCTCCCTTCCTCCTTCCTTCTTCCCACAGGGTCTCATGAAGCCCAGACTGGCTCCAACTTACTCTAAGTTCAGCATGACTGCAATTCCCGTTCCTTCCTCATCCGCCTCCCAGGTGCTGAGGTCACGACTGCGGACGACCACGCCTGGCTGGGTCGAGTCTCTCTTTTCTCCTCCTTGCTCAGACCTCAGCCCTGGACACAAGACATGACCCCATGAGCCCCTGAGAGCTGAGAAAAGAGGTGTATAAATCATGCACCTGCCCCACACCATCTCCGGCAATTGTAGGGTTTCCCCTCATAAACTTGCACATAATAAACTCCCTGTTTGAGGTATCAAATGGGCTGAGTTATGCCAGGTGGATTTACCCATGAACCCACCACCACCACCAAATTACAAAGCGGCTCCACCAGCCCCCCGCAGATCACTTTGTAGGTTATGAACGCCACACGCTTTCTCCCGTCCATTCTTCACAAGTCTGGGTGTAGACGCGGCTAGCTTCAGGAGCCGGAGAGATGGCTCATGGGGTAAAGCCTTGTCTTGATAGCAAAAGGACCTGACTTCATATCCCAGATCCCAGGTAAACGCCAGGCAGAAATGGCAGCAGCCTGAACTTCCGTCCTTGGAAAGCAGAGCCCGGGAAACCCCAGAGCAAAGCAGTAAGAAGGTAGCGCGATCCCTGAGGTCACCCTTGGGTCTCCACAGAGATACACAGTCAAGTGCTCTCTGATACATGGATGCCCACACCACACACAAAAGAAGAGAAAGAAAAGAAAAGGGCTCGCTCCATCCACACTCAAACCACCTGAACATACCAATCTCATCTGATCTCAGACACTAAGGGGGGTCGGGCCTGGTTAGGGCTTGGATGGAGAAGCGGCTAGCTCTAGTGCTCAGATGGGGAAACCGAGGCACGGGAAGCTCCTTGGCTTGCTCATGTCAGGCTGCCACAAAAAATCAGAGCCAGGACTTAACCAGGCCGGTCTCCTCCCACGTGGGCGCCTCCCAGCCAAGCGTCTTCCAACGGCCTCAAAACCCCAGCAGCAGGATTCGGGGCCACTTCCCCCCCAGCCAGGCGTTCCCGCCCCCTGAAGCTGCCCTGTCTGAAGGCGTTCCTTTGGTTTCTTAAGTCAACTTCGGGGTCTGTTTTCCTCTCCGTTTGGACTTCGTTTTCATTGAGTCAACCATGAGACCTGAGCCGAATTTAGAATCATCCTTGTTAATATGACCATATTTGCTCAGAGGCGCACTAGTTATTTCTGGCTTGTCTACTTGGGTTTTTTTTAATGACTATTTTTAAAGGCCGTGTAGCAAGGGCAAAGACAAGGTATATGTGAGTGTCCAAAGACGCAGCACCGTGACAAAAGACGGGAAATCGTCACCAGAACGCCCACGACTCCTCCTGACTCTCAACCCCTGGCCACGCGACTGTCTTGAATGCGGAGGCAGAGAACAGAGGGGCCACTGGAGGTGGGGGAAGGTGAAGAGAAGGGGGAGAAAGATAGTGAGAGGATGCAAAGCGCAAGTAAGTCAGCTCAAGAGGAGGAATTTGTTTAGGGGTGTGTGTGTGTGTGTGTGTGTGTGTGGTGTGTGTGCGCACGCGTGTGTACGCGTGCTCGTGTAAACACACCACAGCATACGTGTGGAGGCCACAGGACAGCTTTTAAAGCACCAGTTCTCTCTTCCACCTTCTCTTTGAGGCAGGGTCTCTCTCATTATTTCTTCTACCCAGCCAGTCCTGTCTCAGCCTTGCAGGTCACACTGTAGGAGTACTAGGTTCTACAGACACAAGCCTCTCTTTAAGACTTTTTTTTTTTTTTTTGACGTGCAACCTGGGGCTCAAACTCATGTCGTCAGAGTTGCACAGCAAGCACCCTTCCCTGCTAAGCCATCTCAACAGCCCTTTTCTTTTCTTTTCTTTTCTTTTCTTTTCTTTTTTCTTTTCTTTCTCTCTTTCTATTTCTTTCTCTATCTTTCCCTCCTCTTCCTCCTCTCCCCCTTCTCCTCCTCCTTTTCCTCCTCTTCTTCTTCCTTCTCCTCTTCCTCTTCTTCTTCTTCTTCTTTTAAACATATGAGACAGAGTCTTTCTGCGTACCCCAGGCTGCCCTCAAACTCCTGATCCCCCTGCCTCAACTTCCTCACAGCAGTTAGAGTGCTGAGCAGATAGGCATGGATCGTGCCAAGCTTGAAATTTATTTATTTGGGGCTGGGCCATGGCTCAGGGGTTAAAGCCTCTGTCTCATAAGCCGAAGGTCCAGAGTTTGGATCCCCAGACCCCAGGTAGAAATGCCAGGTGGGAATGGTGGCAGAGCCTGGGGAGCCCCCAGCGCAAGCCATAAAGAGGGAGAGTGCCCAGGATGATTCCCGGCGTCGCCTTGGGCTCCACTACACACACATTTAAGTGCCCTCTTGTACACTCCCTGCGCACACACACCCACACACATGTAAACACACATGCACGCCAGTGCACGCTCCTGAAACGCAATTGAAAAATGAGTAAATATTTTTGGAAAGTTGTTTGTCTATTTACTGTTTTTTTGAGACCAAGTGGCTCTCGCTGGCCCACAGCTCGCTGTGTCGTTCTGGCTGCCTTGAACCCACCCTAATCACTTGCCTCAGCTCCCAAGCGCTGGGGTCACATGCACGAGCCCCCTTGTCCAGCTGTAAAATGTCTAAAAGAAAAAGCAAGAAAGGCTGGTTGTGCGTAAGTCTGCCTCCACGGTTACTCCTGATTTCTGTGTATGATTTGTGTCCAGAAGGAGCCGTTAAGCACACCCCCAGCAGATGACTCGAGTCTTGGGGGGATGTGTGGGACTCGTCTCCTTGCGTAAACGGAAGCCTGGTTTATAGCAGCCCAGGCTTCTATGCACAACATGGTCCCGAGGGCCCCGGGACACTGAGGTGTGCGTCAGTGTTGCAGACCCAACACAGAGGGCAGCCGAGAGACGCCACGCCCCACGGCCAAGGGTCAGACTCCTGCGTCTTGGGGACAGAATGTCCGTTCTGGTTGACATTCCGTGAATAACAGACTTCACTTTTTCCCATGGGGAGGAAAACAGTCTCGGGACACTTTTTTGGTGCAGCTGCTGTAGGTAAACATTTAGGGGTCCCTGTCCTCACTTGAGAGGCTGGGGAAAGTGGGACACGGTGACAGCCAGATCTGTGCCCGCGGGGCTTGACCTGGAGGAGATGGGAAGAGCGTGCCCCACCCCCCGGACCTGGGATTCTGTCAGGGGGTGGGGGGAGTATTCCAGCTTCAGAGAGCTCTGGCAGCAGACATACAAATGTAAGTGTGTGTCTGCACGCATGCATGCACACACATGCAGACACATGCACGCATACATGCACATATCCACGCACACACACGTGCATGCATACACACACACACACACAAATTCAAAGTACCTTCCAGGGTCTAAGTAGAGGCTTATCCATTCCCTCTCCCCAAGCCGGCCAGCCTTTCCCAAATCCTCACCTCTTAACACTGACAGGGAGCTCTGGGTTTGAACCTGGGTCTGAACAGCAAGCGCCTTTTCCTACTGAGCCATCTCAATAGGTTTTTTTTTTCCCCATTTGCCATGAATATTACAATGAATTCCCTGGCTGATGGACTTTAGACAGAATCAAGCTTTATAAAAATGGGCTTCCTTCATTGACCTCTTCATTCACTCAGTTATTCATTCATCAAACACTGTGTACCGTCTGCTACCTATTGCATACCATGCGAGGTAGGAACTTAATGAGCATGTTGTTGCTGGTCAAAGGGGAAGTTGGGCAGGCTGTGCAGCAACCAGTAGTGGGACTGGGCTGGATGACAGGGGGGATCGCTTCTGGATGGATGGATGCTGGTGGGTGGATGGTACTCCCACCGTTGACACATTGGTGGAGCGATCGAATTGCAAACGCCTTGAAGTCTGAGTGTGTTTTACCTTGTCCTCTTTAAAGATGTGAAATGGCTCTGAAATATTCATAGCTGTTCCTTACATCATAGATACTTTTAACTTAACCTATGAGAGTTTGTTTCTAATATTTATTGATAGCTAGTTGACCTCTAATGTGTGCCAAGAAGCCGTTTCGAATATTCAAGGTGCTGGTTAACAGGACGATAGTTTTGAGCATGATATAGATATTAAAAGCAGAGGGTTAGAACTGACCTGTAATTCTAGCTCTAGAGAGGCTGAGATAGGAGGCTCATGAATTTGAGGATGGATGGGGGTACTTATCAAGACTTCCTGTCGAGATAGAGAGAGAGAGAGAGAGAGAGACTACAATACTTGTGTTAGCCACATCTGCAGAATGGAATTTACTGCAGAGAATACTGACTGTCCACCCCAATCTATAAATTCTTTTGCCTCTATTTTGGTGCACGTACGCACGTTTACATGTGAGTAGGTGCACATGTATGCGTGAATGCACATGAGTGTGCTTGCATGTGAAAACCCAAGGCTGATACCGGGACGCATCCTTGTTGCTCTTTCGCCTTATTCTTTTGAGACTGGGTCTCTAATAAAACCCAGAACTTGCCTATTGGGCTACACTGGCTATCTAGCTTCCTCTGCGGCTGCCCAGACTCTGCCTTCCGGGCTGGAATTGGAGGTGGGCTGTTACACTCACCTGGTATTTTTTTTTTTTTAATGTGGGATCTGAACTCAGGTCCTTTTGCTTGTGTCAAGCGTTTTAGCCCCTGAAGCACTTCCCCAGCTTGATATTTTATGCTTAATACGGATCCAGTGTCTCGAATGAGCTCCTGTCGCCTGCAGTGTTCCCTACGCGGATTCTTTGGGATCCAGTGGGATTTGTGGTGATACCGTGTGGGTGAAGACGGTATCGCATATTCCTGTCCAGATGTTCTACACAGACCCGTGTCTTTGCATCCGCTGAGGTTTTTCTCTCCCTTCTTTCTAGATGAGGCCGAGGCTCATATCGACTACGAAGACAATTTCCCTGACGACAGAACCATGTCATTCAGGGAGCTCATGGAAGACTCTCGAGCCGAGGCAGAAGAGGAGAGGGGTCCAGGAGACGTCTCTGAGGAGATGCCCAGGCAAGATCGGCTGGTCTTCCTCTCTGTGGCCAAAGGAAACCCAGCCCCAGAAAGGGCCGTTTGTGGCAACCACAGGGCTTGCCGGGCCCTGAGGGCCGCGTCCGCACAGACTGGCCCCGGCCCGGACTCCACCAGAAATACTCCTTCTGGCTCCCTGCTGAGACGTTCCAGCAGCCCAAGGCGGGGAAGCAGGTGGGCGCTGAGGTCAAAGATCAGTTTCCCGCTAGGGACAAGCAGGGTAGAGGGAAGCCGGGCCCGGGTGAGCCTGACACCAGGCTGACGCACGTGGGCACTGACAGCCCCTCAGAGCCGTCTGTGGCCAGAAATGCCAGCCAGGCAGAAGACCCCGTGACCGGCGGCAGCAGCAACGGCTCCTGGCTGGATGGCTACCCCGTGACCGATGGGGCCTGGAAGAAGGCGGAGGCGAAAACCAGGCAGCATGGGGATGTTGACCAGGGAAGATCCGTAGGGCCGGACGAAGGTGCTCCCGTGACCCCTGTGACCCCCGTGACCCCCGATCAGCCTGCTCTGGAGACGGCGAAGAGACACGGGAACCCCACGGGAACCTGGAACAAGCCGGTGGCCCCCGGCTCGGTTGTTCCGTCCCGAATGCTGGACGTGGAGGCTCTGGTTCTCGGACCCGTGAATGTGTCCGAGACGGAAGACCCCCACACCGGGGAGGGAGACAGGACCCCGTACCAGTCCACCGAACCCTGGAGACGCAGTACCAAGAAGTCTCCCACCGCCGCCGTAGCCCACGAAGTCACCGTCTCTGCCCTGGACCCGGGGCCGGCCACCAGGGTCCCGCACGAGCCTGCCCCTGTCCCGTCCGCCAGCGTGGCGGCCCCCCGGCCTCCCGCGGAAGCCACGGCTCCGGTGCTCCAGGCCGGCTTCCCCTACCTGCTGTCCGAGGACTTCTTGGGACAGGACGATCCGGGGACAGCAGGCACCAGCGAGAAGGACCGACTTCCCACGCTGGAGCCATGTGCCGGGCACATGTGCTCCGGCTTGGGGAGAGGCCCGGTGATCGCCACCATCATCACTGTCCTGTGCCTGGTGCTCTTCTTGACCGTCACCGGGGCCGTGTGGGGCTATCGCAGGTGCCACCACAAGAGCTCCGTGTACAAGCTGAACGTTGACCAGCGGCACGCTGGGCACTACCACCAACAGATGGAGATGGAGAAGGTCTAGTCGCCACCTTGCACAGGAGGACCGTGAACTGATTGACAGGCGTTGATCATCCTCGAGGGCACGGGCAGGGGGGAGAAGGAAGACTCACCTTGAAAATTCAGACCTTTGTCCCGGAGGCTGGAAGGAGTCACCTAGGGGAGCAGGAAGGGCTTAGTGGCTGTCTTCACAGAAACTAGTGTCTCTCCAACCAGCTGCTCTGGAATTCACTAAACTCATCCCAAACTTGCGCTTCGGCCCAATTCCAACATAAAGTGGTTTCTGTTTTTGATTCCCCCCCCAATCATCCCTTGTTTCATCCAACTGTTACCTTTCAGTTTCTAAAGAAAGAAGACCATTGGTTCCCGCTGAAACAGTTCAGATGGCTTTGATGAACCATGCCTTTGAGGGGCCAAGTTGGTAGGACATATCTCTGCTTCATCATTGGGAAAAAAGAATGGGTGGATCGTTTCCTTCTCACTTGGTGATGTGGGGGAGAGCCAGCTCGTGAATCAAACCATGATACGGGTTTATGAGCCTAAGGCTGATTTATCTTTTTTCATTGCCTTGGGGTGTGAGATGTGAAAACTTGTGGGTCTGCCCCTGTCACCTTTATTCCAAGGGGCGGACATCAATTTCTTTGAAACACAAAGCAAGCTTTGGACCCATGGAGACATTTCCTCTAGTTGCCCGATCTGCATGTAAAAGGTCTTAGAATTCCCACCAGGAACCCATAAAATCCAGCGCTTAGCTTTTTCTCTCAGAGTTAATGGACTCTCTAAACTCCAGTAAAGGGAGGCGGGGTGGAATGGGAGATAGAGAAAGTGCTTAAAGGTCAAGGGCTAGAATTCAAGTCTGGACACTTGTCAGAGTCCTGCTTGGGTGAAGACTCCACCCCCCGCCATCTCAAGCCTCGGCCACTGGGTGGGGTCTAGCAGCAGGGGGCTGCTGGGGACATCCGATCCAGCAGCAGCAGCAGCGACTGCAGCTGCCCCTTGGGAACCTTTGGAGATGCACATTCTCTGGTCTCACCCCAGACTCAGGAAGCGGCACCCCGGTGGCGGGCGACTCTGCATCAGCAAGTCCTCCACGCGGTTTGGGGTTGAATGTCTTGGTTCAGATCTTCGTTGTGGACTTGGAGCCTGGGAGCGGCTGAAGAGCCAGCACGTGTGCCCTTGTCCTGCTCAAAGTGAGTGTCGCCATTGCGCCTGAGGTAGTGTGGGAGGCTGCCAAATGCCACCCGCCACCGCCAGCCACCAACGTGCACATCATAGTGTTCTAAACACGTGTCACCTTCTCAGGCATGATTTCAGCAGTACGAAACGATGGAGGCCATACACTTACTTTGAGACTAGAAGGGTCTACTTTTGTGTGGCACGAGGAATGCTGATTCCCCCCCCCCCCATAATTAATAAGTTGGCTAGAGAGGGATGTGGGCTCGATGGTACAGCACCAGTCCGTGTAAGACCCTGGGTTCGATCCTACCGCAAAAAGGCAAGAAAAAAGAGCTGGTGATAGTGTTGACCTAAGGAAGAGAAAAAAAAATCTAAGGTACTTTCTACCCTGTCACTTGTTTGGTGCAACCCTTTGAAAAAATGGTGGGCTGGGCTGAGACGAGGGCTCAGCGGGTTAGGTGCCTGTGTGCAAACCTCATGACTTCAGTTCGATTCCCGGGGCCCACGTTGGAAGGGAAGAGAGGAACAACTGCCAGAAGTTATCTTCTGAATTCCATATGTGCGCAAGTGTCTGTTTGTGTGCACTCTCTCTCTCTAATAAATAAGATGTTAGAAAGAAATAAGGAAAGCGAGAAAGAGAAAGAAGAAATGAAGGAAGGAGGGAGGGAGGAAGGGAAGGAAGAAAAGGAAGGAGGGAGGGAGGGAGTGAGGGAGGAAGAAAAGAAGGAAGGAAGGAAGGAAGGAAGGTTGGCTAAGTCCCTAAAAGACAGTACAGCAAAGTCAAACATCTTAATCACCGTAACTGGGTCAGGAAGGACCAAAAGAATCAGTTATATCAACGAAATGCTGAGTAACAGAAAAAAAGCCTGTAGCCAAAGCAGAACAGTACAAATAAAACCCAGAGACTATAGACATTTCTAAATTAGATTCTAATCTATTGTCGGATAACACTTCTATTTCTATCTATATAAAATAACTTCTGTTTCAACAAAGACACTGTTAGCAACGGTTAATTAACCCAGAACATTGAATCTACGCCAATGCGTGAATAGGCAATAGTAATACAGTTGTATTAATACATTTACTATAAATACATGCAGATGTATTATTCTTGTAGGCATGGACTGCAAAGTAAACTCAGCACATTAGTTCTTAAATTTTATTGATTTTTCCGCCGTCTGACGTGCGCGCTAGAATCTTAAAGCCTGTCAAGAGGGCGTGACCAAGACGCCGTGCATCTAAAAGGTACGTACGTCGTGGTACATGTTTGAGACTGGCATCATCTGATGATTGTAAAGATGGAGCAGAAGGAGGTTTCATTAACGTAAGACTCCTGATATATTTAAAATAAACAATCATTTCCCCCCAAACAGCGGCTGAGCTGAATGTATCTCATTTCTGGGTTACATGGATTGTGGGATTCAAATCTGGGTCCTCACACTTTACGCACTGAACGGCGCCTCCCTGTCCTGTTGGTCGCAGTTGCTCTTCCTCCTGTGAGACAAACTCAGGCTCAAGCAACTTAACGGGGGAAAAGGGAGATTTCTTCAGCCTACGGTTCCAGAGAGGAGACACGATCCATTCTGGTGGGAAAGGCGCGGTGGGTGGGAGAAGCCCGAGGAGGCTTAAATCGGTGCAGACACCGTGGAGGCTGAGAGAGGGAGCCACATCAGCTGTGAGCAGCAGCAGGGAGGGCCAGCCAACCTCAAGGCCCGCCCCTTGCTTTTCTCCAGCAAGGCTCCACCTCCCAAAGGTGCCACCACCTGCTCCCCAACCATTACCAGTAGCTGTGGCTGCTGGTAAAGCATCATCCAACGGCTTAAGGGAACAAGGGTTACATATTTTCTCTTAGGATTCCTGCTTGCAGTTGTTTGCCCATCTTAGGAGAGCTCACACCAGCACCAGGGCCGAGGGAACTGGCAACACCATCTCTACAGAACGATCCTCCCTTGCCAGACCAGCATGTCCCGCCAAGTGTACAGAAGGATGCCAACTCTCAACCAGCTCTCTGTGATTTATTCCAGAGTCTAGGTCCCCCCCCCCCCCCGCTGGACCTTCCCCATCAGCTAGACAATCTCCTGCAGGTTTGCTCTGGGCTTCACTCAACCACTGATTCTCTACCAATGTGCCCAGAGCTCAACCCCTCCACTGTCATGCTGACACCTGTGCCTGTGGAGAACAACGCGCACTCAGATCCTGACACCCGCCATGATTTTTTTTTTTAACGCATCCTCTAGTGATCTGGCAAATAATATGCTAATGAGGGGCTGGAGAGGTGGCTCAGAGGTTAAGCCTCTGTCTTGCAAGCGGAAGGTCCTGAGTTCGGATCCTAGACCCCACATACAGACGTCTGGGGGAAGCAGGGGCGGCCTGTGTTTCGGGTCCTGGTAGGGCAGAGCCTGTGAATCCCGGGGCAGAGTAAACAAGGAGGAGGTGGAGGCGTCCATGGTGGTTCCCGAATTCGTCCGTGGTTCTACACACACACACGTGTACACACGCATACATGCACAATTGAATAAATAATCAAATAAAAAAATTAATCCTTGCTATGAACATGGCCGTCTGCGAGCCACCCTCGGTCCCTCGGGCTCAGTGCCCGCTGCGGGGGAGTCTGTGGAGCTCTGGCCCCTTCCCTGTCTTCCTCGTCCCAAGCACAGAGGGATGCAGAGAAGCCGCTGGTAGAATTTGTTCTGCTCTCGGGCTGCTGAACCGGATGCCCTGGTGAGATGCCTCGGTGACTGCGGGCACGCGCTGAAGGACTCAGAGACCCCAGCAAGCGACCCCTCCTCTCAACAGGCAGACGCTCAAAGGAACCATGTGAGGGTCCAGCTCACGGAGCCGAGAGACGCCAGAGGCCGAGAGCCGCAGGAAGCTCAGAAGGGCATCGGCAGGGTGCGGCAAGACGACTGGCGGCCTTGCACGGGCACAGCCGATGCCCAGCTGCGGCCTGCAGCGCCGGTACACACGCAATGTCTGCTTTCTACACGCAGCCTTTGCACCTGCCC
Organism: Typhlomys cinereus; assembly: GCA_023101885.1. Lineage (NCBI taxonomy): Eukaryota > Metazoa > Chordata > Mammalia > Rodentia > Platacanthomyidae > Typhlomys > Typhlomys cinereus. Next base: position 81,592 of record JALPQD010000374.1, on the reverse strand, counting down.
GGGGAGCCGGAGAAGAGGGGAGCCCAGGAGGTGCGGTCGACGTGGACCAGGAAAAGGGACCCAGAGGGGCACATAGACCACAGCAGTGACGCGGCACCATGCCCCTGGCTGCCTCTACCACCAGGGGTCCACGCCCCCCGGCCTGCGCTGTGGTAGATGCCGGATCCACCCCCCAAGCTCTCCTTCACTGAGCAGGTGAACCCGAGTGCCGGCTGCTGAAGCGCTGGGCAGCACCTGCTTGCACCCGCCCCGCCCCAGGAAGCAGCGCCTTCCCTGCTGGTTGCCATAGACAGGAAAGCCCGCCTCCTCGGCTCCAGCTGAGCCCAGCGCTGAGCGACTACGCTCCAGACCAGGACAGAGCCCGCTTGCTCCTTCCTGCTAACAAGTCCTGCTCCCAGGAGCACCCCACCTCCTCCTCCTCCCCAGAGCACTCCCCCTCCTCCTCCTCCCCAGAGCACTCCCCCTCCTCCTCCTCCCCAGAGCACTTCCCCCCTGAGAGCTCTCCCCCCTCCTCCTGAGAGCACTCCACCTCCTCCTCCTCCCCAGAGCACTCCCCCTCCCCTGAGAGCTCTCCCCCCTCCTCCTGAGAGCACTCCACCCTCCTCCTGAAGCACTCCCCCCTCCTCCTGAGAGCTCTCACCCTCCTCCTGAGAGCACTCCACCCCTCCCTCTGAAGCCCTCCCCCTCCTCCTTCCCCTGAGAGCACTCCACCCCCCTTCTCCTGAGAGCACTCCCCCTCCTCCTCCTGCTGAGAGCACTCCACCCTCCTCCCCCTGAGAGCACTCCACCCTCCCCCCTCCTCCTGAGAGCACTCCACCCTCCTGCCCCTGAGAGCACTCCACCCCCCTCCTCCCCTGAGAGCACTCCACCCCTCCTCCCCCTGAGAGCCCCCCCTCCCCCTCCCTGCTGAGAGCACTCCCCCCTCCTCCCCGAGAGCACTCCCCCCCCCCCCCCCCCCTCCTCCTGAAAGCACTCCACCCTCCTCCCCCTGAAAGCACTCCACCCTCCTCCCCTGAGAGCACTCCACCCTCCACCCCTCCCCCTGAAAGCACTCCACCCTCCTCCTCCCCCTGAGAGCACTCCACACCTCCCCCCTCCTCCTTGAGAGCACTCCACCCTCCTGCCCCTGAGAGCACTCCACCCCCCTCCTCCCCCTGAGAGCACTCCACCCCCCCCTCCCCCCTGAGAGCACTCCCCCCTCCCCCCTCCTGCTGAGAGCACTCCCCCCTCCTCCCCTGAGAGCACTCCCCCCTCCCCCCTCCTCCTGAGAGCACTCCACCACCCCCTCCCCCTGAAAGCACTCCACCCTCCCCCCTGAGAGCACTCCACCCTCCACCCTCCCCCTGAAAGCACTCCACCCTCCTCCCCCTGAGAGCACTTCACCCTCCCCCTCCTCCTGAGAGCACGCAACCCTCCTCCCCTGAGAGCACTCCTCCCTCCCCCCTCCTCCTGAGAGCACTCCACCCTCCTCCCCCTGAGAGCACTCCACCCTCCTCCCGGGAGCACTCCAGCCCTTGCATGGCTTGTGCTTCAAGAGCGGAAGATGTAGGACTTTAATCAACACTCAAACTCTTATTCCCAGGATAAAGCAAGTTCCGGCAAGCACAACAGCAACAGTAACAACAATTATTTCCTGAACCCTGTCAGATCGAAGTAGGATAAAAGTAGAAATCAGTAGCACGAGAAACAAGGGCTGGAGCAGTGGGTAAGGCTCATGCCCCCAGACGGGCAGCCTGAGTGCACTTCCCAGATGCCCTCGTGGAGGAAACAGCTGACTTTGGAGAATGGTGCACCGACCTCCACCCATGCATCATGGCATGTATGGTCTCTCTCTCTCTCTTTCTCTCTCTCTCTCTCTCTCTCTCCTTTCCTCTCCTTCTCCCTCTTCCTCAAATAAACAAAATTGAAATAAACAAAGGATATGTGCTATTTTTAAAAAGAAACTAGGCAAACACCTGAAGACTAAACACAACTCTAGAATAATCCGCAGATCCCTGAAGAAACGAGGGAGGAAGTAAAACTTCCTGGAATAAATAGAATTGAAAGCTCAGTCTTTGGGATGCGGCAAAGAGGAAAGTTGACGGTTATGTGTGTTTATGTCAGAAAGTCAGAGCAGGGCTGGAGAGATGGCTCAGGTGTTGAAACTCTGTCTCGCAAGCAGAAGGCTCTGAGTTCAGATCCCAGGTGGGTAAAATGTCGTAAAATGCCAGGTGGAAATGTCGGTGGCCTGCACTTCTGGTCCTGGTGGGCAGAGCCTGGGAAATCCCAGAGCAAAGCAAGAAGGAGGAAAAGCAATCCAAACCGACTGCAGATACGTTTCCCAAGGAGATCAAAATCTCCTTACATGTCTTCCCAGGGAGAAAAGCAGGCTCCTTCTGCCTTGCCCGATCCCCACGAGGACATTCCAGGACTCTAACAAGACTTTGGGGGATCCAGGAGACCCGGGGGGTCAGGCTTCCTGCTTTGCTAGTTGAATGTCAGAAACTTCCAGAAGTTGAGAAAGCAGCTCATTACAACACTGTCTTGGAATGACTGGGTGTGGCCCAGACACGCCCATCCCAGGGACAGAAAAAGAAACCGTAAGCAGAATAAAACATTTAAAGTGGTTTTCTAAAATTCAAGGAAAAAAGTTTCTGTTTTCCACTATTTTCCAAGTTCTAATTTCCTCCAAGACAGAAGCTGAAGGGTGGGACCAGTAATAACATTTAGATTTTGGCCTATTGACCAACATCCTAGCAAAAAATAAAACCCTGAGCTGGAGAAATAGCTCAGGGGTTAAGACTCTGTCTCTCAAGCAGAAGGTCCTGAGTTCGGATCCCAAGTCCCACATGAAAAAAAATGCCAGGCAGAAACTGCAGCAGCCCATACTTCTGACCCTGGTGGACGGAGCCTGGGGAATCCCAGAGCGAAGCAAGAAGGTAGAAGCAATCCAGGATGATTCCTGACATCATGTTTGGGCCTCCACAGGGACACACAATGCCCGCTGATACACACATACACACACACAATAAATAAATAAAATACATTAAAATAAATTAAAAAAACCCTATATCTGTTTTCCATTTACTGATCCTATTTTCTAATTTTTTTTGTTGGTGTGTGTGTGTGTATGTGTGTGTGTGTATGTATGTGTATGTGTGTGTGTGTTTGTGCAGGTATGTTGGCAATGTGTGTGTGTCTGTGTGTGTATGTCTGTGTGCATGTGTCTATGTGCATGTGTCTGTGTGTGTGTCTGTATGTCTGTGTGTGTGTCTGTTTGTGTCTGTGTGTGTATGCCTGTGTGCATGTGTCTGTGTATGTCTGTGTATCTGTGGCTGTGTGTGTGTGTCTCTGTGTGTGTCTGAGTCTGTGTGGGTGTGTGCACGTCTGTGTGTGTGTCTGTGTGTCTGCATGTGTGTGTCTGTGTGTGTCTGAGTCTGTGTGGGTGTGTGCGTGTCTGTGTGTATGTCTGTGTGTGTGTCTGTGTGTGTGTCTGTGTGTATATGTGTGTGTCTGTGTGTCTGCATGTGTGTGTCTGTGTGTGTCTGAGTCTGTGTGGGTGTGTGCATGTCTGTGTGTGTGTCTGTGTGTGTGTCTGTGTGTATATGTGTGTCTGTGTGTCTATATGTGTGTCTATATGTGTGTGTCTGTATGTGTGTGTGTCTGTCTGTGTGTGTGTCTGTATGTGTGTGTGTCTGTATGTGTGTGTGTCTGTATGTGTGTGTGTGTCTGTATGTGTGTGTGTGTCTGTATGTGTGTGTGTCTGTGTGTCTATGTGTGTGTGTCTGTCTGTGTGTGTGTCTGTATGTGTGTGTGTGTCTGTATGTGTGTGTGTCTGTGTGTCTATGTGTGTGTGTCTGTCTGTGTGTGTGTCTGTATGTGTGTATGTGCATGTGCACGTACACAAGGAGGCATGTGTGCACGCATGCATGCGGCCCGTATGTTCTCGTCAGTCCTTCCCCAATCACTCCACCTGATTTTCTGGGACTGGGTCTCTGACTAACACTGGAGCTCACAGATTCAGCTAAACTGCCAGTAAGCTGCAGTGACTCTCTGATCTCAGCCTGGCTTGTACAGTGAGTTACTTTACTAGCTGAGCCCGCTCCCCGGCCCACAATCTGTTTTTTGAGACAGGTTCTGTCACTGGGACCCGAGGTTGCTGGGTCAGGCGGGCTGGCTCCCCGGCAAGGCCCAAAGCTTCCGGGGTCACAAGTGCGCACCACTGCGCTCAGCTCTTTGACGTAGGTGCTAGGGATGGAACCCGCGTCCTTACGCTTGCGCAGCAGGTTCCTCTTTATCCATTCAGTTACCTTCCCTAGCACTTCCTTTTTATTTGAGACCAAGTCTGCCCATGCCGCCTAGGTTGGCCTGGCATAGCCTACACTGGCCTTGAACTTGCGACTGTCCTACTTCAGCCTCCTGGGTCCTGGGAATGCAGGCGCTGCCACCATAGCTGGTTTCTAGTCTTTTCTTGTAAAATGAGCCACCTACCAGCTCCAAGAAGACACTGAACCAAGTATTCGAGGTGGAGCGAGCTAGGATCCCGCTGACCCCCTGCCTGCCCGTGCGCTGTGCACATCCCGATGCTCCTGACTCTATTTCTGGAGCATGAGGGGGTCAGTCCAGGCAAGCCTGAGCTGCCCTGGTGTCTTCTCTCACTGACACAAGCCACAGGGACAGGGGTGGGGAATCCGTCTTGCCCCTGGCTGCAGACAGGAAAACCAATACATAAAACCTTTGGCTGGGGCTCACTTAAAGTTCTTTCCCCCCCTACCTCACGCCAACACACCCCCTTGGACATAGTTTGGACTCTCCACACTGGGTCATTCAAGCCTGGAGTTACCAGAAAAAAGAAGGCGCTGTTTGGGAATGGCAGCTGGTTAGCAGAGCGGCCATCTGCAGAGAAGGATTGGTTGTGGCTCCTTCGCAGAGTCGCGCTACAAATCCCACTGCTGTCCCGTGTTCAAACACTATTAAATGAGAATGTTTTCTCTGGCTTCCCTCCACCTCCTCCCCGCAGTTTAAGTATTGATTTTTTTTTCTTTTACCCAAACTGAAGTAGCTTTGGTTTACAGCTCGTGTTTCAAACTTACAAAACGTTATTTCCACCGAAGCTGGCAGAAATCAGCCACTGTTGATTTCCCCCGCGGCTGTAATAAACCCAACCCCACTGACAATGGAACAAATCTGTTTCTATTCGCCACTGGGCTGGGTTCAATAAAATGTTTGTGCTTCGGATTCCTTTCATAAGCGCTCCTAAGAGCGCACGGGTCCTTCCTCTGCAGGCTTTCGCAGTCAGCATTCCCAGTGGCTATCTGGACCCCGGGGAAGGGGGGGAGTACAGGCAGTCCCCAACTCAGAAAGTGTTGAGGCTGGCGGGCTGGGCTAGCCACAGGGCTCAGTGATCGAATGAATGATTAGCAAGACCCCCAGTTCAATCCCCAGTAAGACCCAATAAATATATAAGCCCCAGTTTAGGGACAAGGCTCAGTGGTTAAAGCCTTTGCCTTGTAAGCAAAAGGCCCCGAGTTCAATCCCCAGATTCCAGGTAAAAATGCCAGGTGGAAATGGCAGTGGCCTCTACTTCCGGCACTGGAAGGCAAAGCCTGGAAAATTCCAGAGTAATCCAGGACGATTCCTAATGTCACCCTTGGGCCTCCGCAGGCACGCACACTCAAGCGCCCTCTTGTACGCACATGTATACCCGCCACATACAACCTACTCACGCATTCACACGTGCAAAAAACACAAAACAAAAACAAAGGCCTCTGGTACCAGGCATGGTGGCGCATATCTGGGAGCTCTTGGGAGGTAAAGGCAGGGGATTAGGAATTCAAGGTCGTGGTCAGCCACAAAAGGAGTTGCAGGCCGTCTGGGCTCATGAAACCCTGCCTCAATAAACAGACACTAGCGTTGAAGCTAGTGGTCTGAGCCGTGTGTTTACGCAAACTTTCCCTCAGCTGCACACTCCTCCAGCAGTCAGGTCGGAGCCAGTTGTGATGGCTTTTGATGCTTGGGTGGCTGAAGCAGGAGGATTGCTTTGAGTTAAGGCAAGCCTGGGCTACGGAGTGAAACCCTGTCTAATAATGACAACACAATGATACAGAAAAATCAGAAGTCAATGTAAACAGGAGTAATGATGGGCGGAGGGCAGGGGACACCGGCTGTCGTTCCTGGGGTGTCTGTCATCTTTTTTTTTTTTTTATTGTTATTATTATTTATTCAACTGTGTGCATGTGTGTGTGTGTGTGTCTGTGTGTGTGTCTGTGTCTGTGTATGTGTAGAACCATGGACGAATTCGCAAACCACCATGGACACCTCCATCTCCTTCTGCCCCGGGATTCACAGGCTTCGCCCCTACCAGGACCAGAAGCGCAGGCCGCCCCCGCTCCTGCCTGGCGTCTATACGTGGGATCTGGGATCCGAACTCAGGACCTTCCGCCTGCAAGGCGGAGGCTTAACCCCTGAGCCACCTCTCCAGCCCAGGTGTCTGTCATCTTTGTGTGTGTGTGTGTGTGTGTGTGTGTGTGTGTGTATGCGTGCGTGCGCGCGGCGTGGAGGCTCAAGGATGACTTTGGGAATCATCCAGGATTGTTGGACCTCTGTTTTGCTTTGCTCTGGGGTTTCCCAGGCTCCGCCTTCCAGGGTTGGAAGAACAAGCCGCCGCCATTTCCACCAGTGTTTTTACATGGGTGACAGGATCCGAACTCAAGTCCTGCTGCTTGTGAGGCAAAGGCTGAACCCCTGATCCATGTTTCCAGCCCCCACCTTGCTTTTTGAGGCAGGCTCTCTCTCTCTCTCTCTCTCTCTCTCTCTCTCTCTCTCTCTCTCTCTCACTGGCCTGGAAATCTGCGAAACAAGCTAGGCTGATTGGCCAATGAGCTGCAGGAATCCCCAATGCTGGGATTCTAAGCAGGAACCATCCTGGCTGGCTTTTGTTTGTTTGTTTGTTTGTTTGTTTGTTTGATGTGGGTCTAGGGAGTGAACTTGGTCCTTGCCCTTGCAGTACCCAGCTGTGACCCCAGCCCATGTGTAGATTTTCTATTATCACTTGCTTGTCATGACACAAAGACGCCTTTATTTTGCTTATTTCCTCGTGGGAAAAGTCTTGAATGCTCTGCCTGCCTCTGTCCATCGAGGGTCCCGAACAGAGAGTGGCTTGTAAATTTTCGAATTTAAAAAAGCTCAGTTTCCAGAGCCCCCCCCACGGAGCAACATCACGTAGGTGGTCACGCTCAAGATGTGTGTAGAATCAAGATGGGCCCAGGGCTTCAGGGATGAGTTTATTTTGGCCTAAGGCTCTAGGGGAATGTCCACCTTGACGGTGGAAGTCCTCGGGGCGGGAGCGCAGGCGGTGGGCACACGGCGCCCAGAGTCAGGAAGCAGACAGAATGAATGCTCATGTTGAGCCTGCTTCCTCCTTTTTTATTAATTCACTCCAGGCCCCCAGCCCATGACACGGGGCCACCCATATTCAGAGTGGTCTGCACCTCAGTCCAATCCAGACATTCCCTCGGGGACACACAAAGGCGTGTCCCCTTGGCGATTCTACATACTGCCGATGCCACCATCACAGCGGCCCATGGCGATGGTAAGTGAGCCGGCATCCGTCCCGCGGCTCAGGCCCCGCCCCAGTGCCGCCCTGCCCTGCTCACGGGCTGCGCACAGCCAGAGGCAGTTTCCTCTGCCCCCAGCCCCTCCCCCTCCCCCTCCCCCATCACCTCTGCCACTGCGGGTCCAAACCCAAGCCTGGACCCCTGCAGCAGCGCCCATCCAGGTGCCCTGCTTACGCCCTGCTCCGGGGGCTTCCCAGGCGGGCAGCCAGTGACTCTGTGAAACATGAGCAGTCACCCCTCAAACCTCCAGCAGACCCCATCTGAAGCAGCACACGCTGAAGGCAGTTAGAGTCCTGGATCTGTCTTCGTCTTACACCTGCCTGGCCCTCCCTCCCTGCCTCCCTCCTTCTTCCTTCTCTCCCTCCCTCCTTCCCTGCCTCCCTTCCTCCATCCTTTCTCCCTTCCTCCATCCTTTCTCCCTCCCTCACCTCCCTTCTTCCATCCTCCCTCCTTCCTTCTTTCCTTCCCTCCCTGCCTTCCTTCTTCCCTCCTCCCTCCCTCATCTTCTGTCCCCCTTCCTTTTCTTCTTTCCTTTTCCTTCCTACAGTATCTTTTGTCTACCCTTCCCTTCCTTTCTTTCTTCCTTCTGCAATTCTCTCCTTCTCTTCCTTCTTCCCTCTCTCCCTCCTTTTCTTTCTTCCCTCTTGCACCTTCCTCCATCCCTTCCTTCCCTTTTCACCTATCTTCCTCCCTTTTCCTTTCTTCCCTCCTCCCTCTCTCCCTCCCTTCCTCCTTCCTCCCCTCCCTTCCTCCCCTCCCTTCCTCCCCTCCCTTCCTCCTTCCTCCCCTCCCTTCCTCCTTCCTCCCCTCCCTTCCTTCCTCCTCCCCTCCTTTCCTCCGTCTTCCCTTCCTCCGTCTTCCCTTTCTCCCTCCTCCCCTCCCTTCCTCCTCCCCTCCCTTCCTCCCTCCCTCCCCTCTTTTCCTCCGTCCTCCCTTCCCTCCCTTTCTCCCTCCTTCCTCCCTTCCTTCCTCCCTCCTCCCCTCCTCCCTTCCTCCGTCCTCCCTTCCCTCCCTTTCTCCTTCCTTCCTCCCTCCTCCCCTCCTCCCTTCCTCCCTCTTCCCTCTACCTCCACCCCCGTCCACACCTTCCTGTCTCTCTGCAGCTTCCCAGCTACACAAGCAAACCTCCCCTTGTGTGCACGCTGCTCCTTTCTGCGTCCAGCGTCCAGCACACCTTGCCCGGAGCCCTGCAGCCCGTCACCTCCCCTGTGAACCACCCCAACCTCTCTTCAGCCTCATCCTCCGACTCTCTCCCCTGTTCCCTGCTCCATGTTTCTCCGCAGCCACCACCATCTGACACTCTGGCTACGTGGGTCCCTATGGACCCGTGGCTGTGTCTTTCTCTTCCTGCAGACCGTAAGCTATTGGAGGGGGGCATTGGTGGGCTGGGAGAGGCTCAGGGGATAAACCACTTGGACACAAGTGTGAGGACTGAAGTTTGGGTCCCCAGAACCTCTGTAAAAGTTGGAGGTGTCGTGGTCACCTGTAATTCCAGCAGACGGATCTCTAGAGGTGAGTGACCGGCTCTGGGTTCCACCGAGAGACCCCCCCCCCCGCCTCAGTAAATGAGTGGAGAGTAATCGAGAAAGTCAGATCACATCAATTCTGGGTCTGCACAAGCACATACACCTGCACCTCCACGCATAACCAACATGTAAACTGCACATGTATGTACTGCATGTATGTGTGCAAAAAAAAAAAATCTCTATTCGGGTCAATGCTTACCGCAGAGAAGGAACTCAACATTCACCGAAAGAATGAACAAAAGACGGAATTTGCAGTCAGCTAGACTAGCCAGCCAGCTTGCCCTGCGGCCCCCCTGGCTGTGACCCCCCACTCCCCAGTGCCGGACTTGCAGGCGGCCACAACCCTGAGACTTGGAAGTGAACAATGTCCTCAAATGAGATTGGTCAGTCCTTGTAAGATCTTGAAGATTCAAAGTAGTTGGGGAAAAGCCATCTTTTGCTGTGCTACACACGTACATCTACCTGACTTACTTTTCAGTGAGAACAAGAAACAGCAACAGGTCAGACCAAGTGAAGGCCACCAAGAGGCTCAGAGAAACGGGGTCCTGCTACCCCTCCCTCAGGAGAGAAGGAGAAGAAAAAAATCTAGGCATGCAGAGAGGCAAAGGATGTTTTTCGTGACTTACCATCATCTTTAAGGAGTGTTTTTCTTATTTAAAAAATAATACTGACTTTTTTTCAGGGATTAAAGAAAACCATGGAAGACCATCTTTCCAAACACGAGGGAGAGACATGGTGGGGTCACAGGGGGGACAAATGTGAACGTGGGGGTGAGGGTGGGGGGCAGATGGCACAATGGCAGCGACAGGTAGCGGAGTGACAAGTGTGAAGATGGAGAAGACAGGCTCAACTCTGGTTACAGGTGTGAGAGAGATGGTGTGCAGAGAGATGGTGTGTAGAGAGATGGTGTGCAGAGAGATGGTGTGCAGAGAGATGGTGTGCAGAGAGATGCTGTGCAGAGAGATGGTGTGCAGAGAGATGGTGGTGTGCAGAGAGATGGTGTGCAGAGAGATGGTGGTGTGCAGAGAGATGCTGTGCAGAGAGATGGTGGTGTGCAGAGAGATGCTGTGCAGAGAGATGGTGTGTAGAGAGATGGTGTGCAGAGAGATGGTGTGCAGAGGGATGGTGTGCAGAGAGATGGTGGTGTGCAGTGAGAGGACAACCCTTCCACGTCACAGAGAAAGAAGACTTTGAGGTATCGGCAACCCAGGCTCTTGGGAAAAGGAGGAGGACAACATGGAAGGGAAGTCTCTTCGGTCGCTGTCCACTAGTTGGTCTCTTCAAGGTCCAAAAGGTCATCTAGGTACTCCACGACCTCTCCCTGCAAGAGACATCAGAGACCTCTGTTGGACGGGCCACGTGACATGAAAGCCGGCAGTGGTGGCAGAGACGGTCTCCAAGAAGCCGCTATCTGCTGGCTGCTTGGACCAAAGCCAATTTCTATCGCCCATGTGACCTGATTTCTCTCGTCCTTGGCTGCCAATGTCAAGGACTCTGTCACCCCACGGAGACGGTCTGTGTGAAGGGTATGCGTGGTTTGTTGGCCCACCTTGAAAGATCCTGTTCACTCTTCACGTACGCAGCATTTCCACACCCAACCCAGCGAAGTACTTTCACGGCCTGGTAAGGACTGAGTCTCCTAGCACCAGGAATGGATCATCTCACGTGAACCTGCACGCTGAAAATTCCCCGGCAACATCCTATTTAGGAGTGCTCCACATAAGGACGGGGTGGCTGGTGGGCAGGGGTGGGAGGTGACTCAGGACCCCTGAGTCTGGCCTTTGTAGCTCATAGAACTTCCCAACCGGCAAGCTCCAGGTTCATCCCTAATGAGAAGGATCGGACCACAACAGACTGCCAGACCTCGTCCAACTCCAAACCTGGCAAGTCCCAGATTTCTTCTGAAACTATTTTTAGTCCTTCCAAACACAGTTCTCTAAATCAGTCTTGTTCCTGCTGCCGGTTCTTCCGCAGCCCGGCTGCCCCTCCACAAAATGACCACTCCATTCCCAGTCAGGATTTGTCCACAAAAAAAAGAAAGAAAAAAAAAAGTCATAAGGTTCGCTTGGTGGAGTGTTTGCGTCACATGCATGAGGTTCTGGGTTCAATCCCCAGTACCGCATAAGATGGAAGTGAGGGCAAGAGGATGAGAAGTCACTCTCGGCTACTCACCCAGCTTGGAGGCCGCCCGGCTATAGGGCAGCCTGCCTCAAAAACAGGGCTGGAGAGATGGCTCAGGGGTTAAGACTCTGCCTCACAAGCAGAAGGTCCTGAGTTCAGATCCCAGGTGCCATGTAAAAAATGCCAGGCAGAAATGGTGGCAGCCTGCATTTCTGGCCCTGGTGGGTGGAGTCTGGGAAATCATAAAGCTAAGAAGGAGGGAGAAGCAATCAGATGATTCCCGAAGTCACCCTTGGTCCTCCCCAGGGACACACAGTGCCCTGTGATACACACACACACACACACACACACACACACACACACAAAATAAAATAAAACAATCCAGACAAATTAAATATTGATTTGTCTAAGGGACTGCATCGGGAAATCCAAGGACTTCCACAGAAAGATAAGATGTTTATGGCAAGTCCAGGGTTTATAAACCCCCTTCCCGCACCATGAAAATCACAGGGGTGGGATTTCCCGGTGCCTTCAGATTGCTGAGCAAGTTAAAACTTGGTGAAGTTAAAGATGATGGTAGGACATCCCCATAACTCCAAAACCTGGGAGACTGAAGGGGAAGATGGACAATTCAAGGCTAGCCTGGGCTACATGGTGAGGCCCTGTGAGAGAGAGAGAGAGAGAGAGAGAGAGAGAAAGGGAGGGAGGGAAGGGGGAGGGGGCGGGAGGGAAGGAAGAAAGAAGAAAAGAGAAGGAAAGTAAGCAAGAGAAAAAGGAAAGGGAAGGGAAAGAAAAAGGGGAGGGGAGAGGAAGGGGGAAAGGGGAGAGGAGGAAAGGGAAGAGGAAGGCGAAAGGAAGGGAGAGGAGGGAAGAGGGAAGGGGAGACGGGAGGGGAAGGGAGGGCAGGGGAGGGGAGGGGAGGGAGGGGGGCTCGACGGCTCTCACTGAAATGCCTGCAGCACGTGTGTCTCAAGCCCCCTGTTCCTTATTTCAGGACTTCTCGGCCCTCCAGCCGCTTGAGCAGAGCTGTGAGGCTCGTGTTGGCTCGGCCAGGGAACACCCACCTCGTCGTCGTCCATGAGGTTCTCCTTAGCGAAGTCGTGCAGTTCCTTCTGCAGCGTCGTGACGTTCAAGAACTGAACAGCTTCCTATTCAGACACAGATAGAGAGCAACTCAGACCAATGGCTTCCCGGGGGGGGGGTGTGCCAGGAAAGAAAGGGGGAGCAGGGTGCCAGATTTCTCTCACGCACGGTGAAAATGCTTAACATTAGCTTAGATTTCACAAGTCTAGGAATATGTAGTAACCACTGCTGAAATGCAGGATTTAAGAAGGTGAATCTGTGGTACATAAATTATATCTTGATGAAAATTATATGGGGGCAAAGAGCATTGTAGCTAAGTAGACTGAGTGCTTGCCTAGCAGGCAGAAAGCCCTGAGTTCCATCCCCGGCACTTGGGAGAGAGAGGAAAGAAGATGAGAATTTCGAGGTCGCCCATGTCTACCTAGCGAGTTTGAGGCCATCTGTGTGGCATTAGTTACTGTGTGGCTTCGCCAACTTGAAGGTTGACGGCTGAGCCCGGGGAACATTTGCAAAGAGTAGTTAAGGCGAACCCTCAACAAGTCTGCAGACATTGTCTAATCAATGTAGGAAGAACCAGCCCAAAGTAGGTAGGGTCACCGAAGCAGAGAACAGGTTCACCAATTGGCGTCCTTCCCCAGACTCTAGGTCCAGCAAGCGAGAAGGTCTGCCCCTCTCTCCGCGTTTTCTGTGGATGTGCTATGACCCGTTTCCTGAGCTCTCCGGCCAAGATGGACTATGAACTGTAACAGACTCACAAGCTGAAATAAAATCCCTTATTCCCTTACCCTGTTTAGTGATGTCATCATATCAGCACACAAATTGCAACAGAATTTAGTACCAGAAGTGCGGTGTTGTTGATAAGTTTGGCTATGTGGCTTTTATGGATTTTGAAACTTTGTTTATTTATTTAGTGTGTGTGTGTGTGTGTGTGTGTGTGTCAGAGGGCACTATGTGTCCCTGTAGAGGACCAAGGGTAACTTCAGGAATCATCCTGGATTGCTTCTACCTCCTTTTTGCTTCACTCTGGGATTTCCCAGGCTCCACCCACAAGGGCCGAAAGTGTCGGCCACCACTGTTTCCACCTGGCATTTTTACACGGAACCTGAGATACAAACTCAGGACTTTCTGCTTGCACAGTCTTAACCTCTGAGCCGTCTCTCTAGCTCCTTTGTAGATCTCAAACAGTTTTGTTGGAGAAATGTGGAAATGTTTGAAGGTTGGAGGCTACAAAAAACATTGAGCAGAGCTCAGTGGGCCATTTATAAAATAGTAATGCTGAGAGAGGCATGAATGGCTAGGTCTGGCTTATAATGAAGGGAACAAAGACTCTGGCAAAGTTGAACCTAAAGATGACGGACTGGTTTGCTTGGTAGAGGAGAGTGGTGTTGGCAGCCTTGAAGTTCTGGACAAGGAAAAAGCAGATGGCAGAGCAGCTGTAACTACTGGAGAAATTAACATCATTGAAAAAAAAATCTAGTGCTTTGCACTGGAAGAGCAGGAGAGATGAATATCACCTTGTAGAAATTTCATGGTGTAAAAACCCAGACTTGCTTAGTAGAAGCAAGCCTAAGCTGAAACAGTTTCTTGCCCTTCAGACATTTTGACTGCTTAGAAAAGGGCTTTTTCAGGGTCAGCACGTCATGGAAATTAGTTCAGCTGTGGTGCAAGTGGGCCAGATGCATGTAGCTCATCCTTGCAGCAGAACTTGTCGGCATCATCCAGATGGTACCGGTTTCGATGCAAGATTGAGGTGCGTGACATGTATGCCACCAAGGGAACGAGATTAAGAAGGATACGTTCACCTCAACCTGAGAGCACACACAAACGTCCTGAGGAAAATATAAAGGCCAACTAGATAGAACTGGTTTTTGTTTTTGTTTTGTTTTATTTTCTTTGAGACAGTGTCCTGCTATGCATCAAACTTAGGGTAGTTCCTCTCACCTCAGCTTCCCATGTGCTGGGATTACAGGGGTGTGACACCATGCCCAGCAGTGGTAAAAATCTTTTGAATGAATCAATGAATTAATGAATGAATGAATGGTGCTCTCTGACAACACTTACAAAACTTTGAGTTTCTCATTCAAAAAAAAAAGTTACATATAATTCAGCACTTGGGAGAGAGAAGCAGGAAGATAGTTGAAGATTGAGGCATGCTTGGGCTAAGCAATGAAACCCTCTCACAAAACCAAGGGCTGAGGGTGGGGCACCTGCCCAGCATATGAGCAAGGCCTGGCTTCTGCCTCCAACACCACAAAAAAGGAAGGGAAAAAGAAAAGACAAAGCAAGTTGCAAAAGCAGAATGTGAAAGATATAGAATTCTGAGAAATCTGTTTTTGTTAAAAGAAATACAGACTGTATGTGAGAGCAAATGTACAGCTACAAGGTAGGGAACAAGAAGAGCCACGGAACCATCAGAGAATTCCAATGTTAAAAAAAATGTCATGCATGTGTATGTACATGATGTGTGTGTATATTTATTTGATATGTCTATTACATATGTTCATGTACGATGTGTGATTATACATATATGTATTTGCATGATGTGTATAATGTAATGTATGTGTGATATGTGAATATGCATGATGTGTGTGCATGTGTATGTAGGATGGGTGTGTGCATATGTACATGATGTGTGTGGTGCATGTGCATGATATATGTGCAACATGATATGATGTGTATGATGTGTGCATAATATGTGCTTATAGGTATGTTCAGGCAATATGTGTATTTATATATGATTGCATGGTATATATGTACATGAGGCGTGTATACATGTGTGCATGCATGATTGTGTGAAGGGACCTAGGCCATGGTGTATGTGTGTTGTAGAGTTCAAGAGACAATTTTGTAGAGTCTGTTCTCTCCTCCCACCTTTATGTAGGCTCCAGGAATCACACTCAGGTCGCCCAGACTTCTGCTGCAAGCATTTTTACCCGCTGAAACCAGCCCACAACTGCACTTTCTAAGTAAAACATTTCTCTAACATTTGACATTTGTGGTATGCATAGACCTCACAGTAAATCAATGCAATGTTAATTTTAAAGAAATGACACGATGGCCTGTGTTTAAGCATGCTTGTTGAAGGGCTGGAGAGACAACTCAGGGTGAAGATTCCACCTCACAAGCAGAAGGACCTGAGTTCGGATTATGGATTCCACCTAAAAAGTCCAGGCAGAAATGGCAGTGGCCTGCACTTCCAACTCTGGAAGGTGGAGCCTGGAAATCCTAGAGTAAAGCAATAAGAAGGTAGAAGCAATCCAGGATGATTCCTGAAGTCACCCTTGGCCTCTGTAGGCACACGCAGTGTCCTCTTCTATACACACACACACACACACACATACCACAGAAACAGTGAGGTTTCCCTTGTTTGGAAGTGATTCTCCGAAGGGCAGAGTGGTTTCCTGAAGGAGCGGAGAGAGACGGGCACAAGGGGTCAGGACACTCACGGGTCTGGGCTGGAAGTGCTCGTCCGAGAGCCCCCACTTGTCCCTGTGGTACTGGTAGTAGACGAGGTTCTGCTGCATGACCTTGTCATGCTGGTCGAAGAGTAAGTAGCTGACCGCACAGGGCGCTGCGTTCTTGAGGTCACTCACTGGGCGGGGAGAGAAGAGGCCGGGGAGGTGAGTGGGTCACGCTCTGTGTTCCCCACCCCTCCTAGAAAAGGCCACCAGTAGGGTCTCCCCTCCAGCCCTTCCTGCCTCGGCCACACACAATCACACAAGCAGCCTAGAGGCCAATTGAACATGGATGCCAGGGCCTTGGACCACCTCAGACAGCTAGACCCCAACCCAGAACCAGGCAGGTCTCAAGGCCTGGACCACCCTGAGACAGACAGAGGATGTTCAGCCAGAGCTCCCTACTGAGGGCCGCAGAGCTTCTAGATTCAAACTAACTAGGATGATAGGCTCCAGATAGAGATGAACCCTCTTTCAGCCAAACCGTAAAGACATAAAGACAGGCTGGGGGTAGGTTGGGTGTGGAGTGTTTGCTTCGCATGCAAGAAGCCCCAAGTTCGATTCCCCAGCACAGTATAAACTAAGCATTGGAACTTAGGTCAGGAGTTTAAGATCATCCTCAGATACACAGAGAGTTCAAGACTAGCCTAGGCAACCTGAGACTTGGTGTGATACATGATAGATGTAAATAGATGATAGACAGACAGACAGACAGACAGATAGATAGACATAGGTAGGCAGATGACAGAGACAGGTATAGACAGATACATATATACATATGCAGAGACAGATATATAGATACAGTAATGCATAGATAATGATGCTGATGATAGATAGGTAGATAGACAGATATAGATGGATGACAGGTAGACAGATGATAGAGACAGAGATAGATAGATAGATAGATAGATAGATAGATAGATAGACATACATACTCCTCCATACATACATACTCCATACATATGCAGAGACAGATATATAGATACATATAGTAATGTGTAGATAATAATGATGTTGATGATAGATAGATAGATAGATAGATAGATAAATAGATAGATAGATAGACAGATGGACAGACAGACAGATGGACAGATAGGTGATAGATACAGAGATAGATAACAGACAGACAGAGACAAGACATAAAGACCCAAACCTACAGGAAGCAAGATAGAGCCTGGTGGACCCTCAGGACTGAAGAGACCCAAGGTCACCTGGTCCTGCCATGTCCTGAGACAGGGGTTCCTGTCTTCCCCGACCTCTTAGATCACTGGCAGCATAGGGATTCTGCAGGCACTAGGACCGTCTTGGGAGAAAGGGGTGTGGGGCAAGGAGGATGAAACACGCGGGCTTCCACCACCACTCAGCCTGGGACTTCTTTTTTTTTTTTTTTTTAATTTTTTTTAATTTTTTTTTATTCAAATGTGCACATGTGCATGTGTATGTGTGCGTGTGTATGTGCGCGTGCGCGGCCGTTTGTGTGTGTGTGTGTCTGTGTAGAACCACGGACGAATTCGCGAACCACCATGGACGCCTCCACCTCCTCCTGCCCCGGGATTCACAGGCTCCGCCCTACCAGGACCAGAAGCGCAGGCCGCCCCCGCTTCCGCCTGGTGTCTATACGTGGGATCTGGGATCCGAACTCAGGACCTTCCGCCTGCAAGGCGGAGGCTTAACCCCTGAGCCACCTCTCCAGCCCCACAGCTTCTAACAAAACTCAGGTTGGCAGATGTGCCTCGGGCAGCGGACGGCTCAACTGTGCCACCCAGTGGCTACGTTTTATAATGACAGCTGTAAAACCTGGCTATATCAGGGATTTCAAAAGAAACCTCTGCCCTCCAGAAATTTGGTATGATAAAAAGTCTATAAAGAGTGCAGAGCAGGGAAGACATATGGAAGCTTCCTTTTATTATCTATCTATCTATCTATCTACAAAGCATGCTATGGGACATAGATGGAGACCAACTTTCAGAAGCCGTTTCTCTCCTCCACCATGTGGGCTTCCGGGACTTGAACTCAGGTCGCTGGGTGTGCAAGCAGACGTCTGACATTGAGCCAGCTCCCAGCCCTCTTCCCCTTCGAACCAGGGACTGCTCTGTGCCATGGTGCCACGGTGAGAGCGCTCGATCAGCCTGCGTGAGGCACCGGGTTCCAACCCTGGCACTGAGGAACACACGCAGCTATGGTGGGCGAGGGGGCTGGGGCTACATTCCGTCATGTACAGTCAGAGCCTGACAGGCACGAGGTGCACGAGACTCTGTTTTCAGTTCCTGCTCTCGTTGCTCGGAAATAGGGGTTCTCGTTCCTCCTTCCAGGGCCCCCAAGACCAGCAGAGCCTGCGTGCGAAGGGGGATCAACCCAGGAGCCTCCACTCTAGCCAGAACCCGCTGCCACCGGGCTTGGGCGCCGGCAGAACATGCCCACCTGGACCACCCTCCTGTGCTTGAATGACGGGAGAAGAGGCGAAGTGTGGGCAGACAGGCTCTGAAGACGGCCTGGAAACCTCCTTCTCTGCCACACCTAGAATGTTCTAGATGCATCCGATTGCAAGGGAGGAGCCGTGAAGTGGGGCTCTGGCGGTCTGCAGAGTAGAATTGGTGATGGGAAGAATGGAGACGAGCCCCACACTACTCTGTGTGTGTGTGTGTGTGTGTGTGTCTATGTGCTGTGTGTCTATGTGCTGTGTGTCTATGTGCTGTGTGTCTATGTGCTGTGTGTGTGTGTCTATGTGCTGTGTGTGTGTTTGTGTGTAAGTGTATAGCCCCCATTACTCTGTGTGTGTGTCTGTGTGTGTGTGTGTGTGTGTGTCTGTGTGTGTGTGTCTGTGTGCTGTGTGTCTATGTGCTGTGTGTGTGTCTATGTGCTGTGTGTGTGTGTCTATGTGCTGTGTGTGTGTTTGTGTGTAAGTGTATAGCCCCCATTACTCTGTGTATGTGTGTGTGTGTGTCTGTGGGTGTGTGTTTGTGTGTGTCTTTCTGTGTGTGTGTATGTGTCTTTCTGTGTGTGTGTGTGTGTCTGTGTGTCTATGAGAACTGAGCAAGTCCCGCCCCCCATGTCTCTCAATCCTCCTGACATGTGGCAGAGCTGACCACGACCGTCTCTCTGTCACAGGCCGGGGCACCAGAGCACAGAGACCTTAGGAAGCGACAGGGGTCCACACTCATTGGTCAGGCTCAGGGTCCGTGCATGAACCACAAGGCCAGGCCTTCTCCTGCACGGTTGTCACCCCGCGGCCTCTCTCAGCGCCGTAGGCCAGGGTGTCACCCACAGGGAAGCGGGGTCTTTGGCGGATCCAGAAACACGTCCCAGAGCTGAAGGTTACTTACACTTGTAATAAGCAAACTGCAGATAGTGATACATGGTGGCCACGAACTTCTCCACCGGGTAGCCGCCTATGACGGGCGTCAGGCTCTCCTCGCACTGTGTCTTGCATTCCAGGACTTCTATGTAATGATCTGGAAAACACGGATTCTCAGAGCACTGATTTCTCTCCTTCCCCGGCTCTGCCTGTCACACACAACACAGCACATGCAACACACATACACACATATCACATACACACACACCATAGCACACACAACACAGCGAGGGCACACACACACATATATACACATACCACAGCATACACACACACACACACACACCACAACATACACACACACACAATACAGCATGCACACACACACACACACACACATAACATAGCACGCACGCGCGCACACACACACACACACAGAGCCAACAAGTGCCAAGCACTGAGCCCTCCTGCCTGGACACCGTCTTCTCAGCCCCCCACTTTCCACACAAATGATTAAAGTAAAAGTGAAGGGGCCGGGGAGATGCGCAGGGCCCTTTCTGTGTGTGTCTGTCTGTGTGTTTTAAAACACACTAGCTGAAACGGTGGCCAGAGAGTGGACTCGGGTGGCCAGGCCTCATGGCCAGCGCCTTGACCCCTGAGCCTGGTGGCTGGAGCTCCCCTTGCTCACATGACCAGACAGGAAAGACTCCAGATGTTGGCACCTGATTCGCTTCTAGTACTGTGGAGAAAAAGCACTTTCACGCATTGCGAGTAGAAACGCAAAATGGTATCTCAGAATATTGAATAATTCATAGGAATATTTACTTTTTTTGATATTGTGTATATGCGTACGTGTGTCGGTGCATATGCACACACGCATGTGCACCATGGCATGCATGTGGGGTCCGCGGACAATGTGCAGGAGTTGGTTCTCTCTCCCCTGTGGGTCCTCTGAATTCTGCATCCACTCAGTACTCTCTGAATGCACAGCGCCATGCTTACAAGATAAATGCCAAACAAGAAACGGACCGTTCCCCACCGAAGCATTGCGTGTGATCACAGGCTGATCGTGCGAAGTCCTCCCTAGCCTGGTGTGTTGAACACTTGGTCACCGGTTGGTGGCGCTGTTAGAAAAGGTAGGGAAACCTCTGGGAGGTGGAGCCTGGATGGAGGAAGTGAGTCACTGGAGGAAGTGAGTCAAGGTGGGCCTTGAGACTTGATAACTTAGCACTATCCCCCATCCTCTCTCCTGCCTAAGTACATCTGCAGTTTATCAGCCAGCCTCTGACCTTGGTCACCATGCCTTCGTCTGCTACCGCCCGCGCGCGCGTGCGTGTGCGTGTGTGTGTGTGTGTGTGTGTACACGAAGGTCTGGCAAGTAAGGATCGTCCCTCTCTCAGTTGTTATGTGGTGATGGTGTGGCCAGTTCCCTCAGCCCTGGTGTTGGTGCGTGCTCTCCTGTCAAGCTGGACTGAGAACTGTAACCAGGAATCCTAAAGAGAAAATAAATCCCTTGTTCCCTTAAGCCGTTTGATGGTCATTTATCAGCAACTATGCAGGCAGACTGCAACACAGAGTAACTGGAATATATCACAGCAAGCAACTAGAACAAACCAAAGATCTATCAGATGTTGAATAAACAGTAGCACATTATCAGCCCCTCAAAAGCCTGTTCAAACTCCTTCCGAGGCAAAGACTTTAGCCCCAACCCCTCAGCAGTAAAATTTTTAAGACACTTTTGCTTGTTGTTTGCATCTTCCTCTTTTGTTTTTGAGATAGTTAATCCTGGGTGTCAACTTGACACTACTTGCCATTAACTAAGCACAACTGAGCCTTCTACCCTCATGACTTAACTAAGATCAGCTGAGACCACCTGAAGAGATCATCTGGATAATACAAAGATCAGCCCTAGATCCCATGGGACCCTCCCTGCTGTGGACCAGATAAAAAGAACCACAGAACAGAAGATAAGTGGAGATATCCTCAGAAGCTGTGCTCTTCCCCCCTGCAGCCCAGTTTCTTCACCTTCCAAGTCTTCAATGAGACTAAAGACTCCTAGGAATCCTTCAGCCTTCAGCCATCACCCACTGGACTCCTGGACTGAGCAGCTATGGTGGCCATGGTTGGATTACCTCAGCCATATCTGTAAGCCAACTCAATAAATTCCCTTTACATATATTCATTCTGTCGATTCTGTGACTCTGAAGAACCCTGACTAATACAGTTTTATTTGAGACAGTCTCTTACAGCCCAGGTGGGCTTCGAACTTCTGGTGTAGCAGAGTCTGTCTCTGAATGGCTGACCTGTGAACCCTGAGCTGTAAATACGTAACCCCAGAATAGGTCACATGAACAACATTAGCAAAACCAGAAAACCTTCAACCAAAGGCTTAACTACACCACTGGATTAGAGCTATAGTTTAGTAGTTAGGCATTGCTCTAGCATTTGTTAGGCCTAGGATTTAATCCTCAGAACCACTAAAATAAAATAAAGAAAAATAAAATAAAATATCATCACCTGAAACAGAGTAAGCAGACCCCCTTCTATTTCCCCAGACACTTCTATAGTATCCCAGAGAAAAAAGGGCAGGTAAAAGCAAACAAGGAATATTTATAAAGTAATTGACCTAAATGCTTTAGAAATACCTTTGGTGACACTTTTACAGCAGCCATGCTGGGAAGGTTGTTGAAGGTCTTTGGAGGTCTCCCTCCACTGCTGGGATTATCCTGAAGAAACACCCTACTAATTTGGAGGAATTCGTTCTAATCCTCCACAAAGATAAAGTCGCCAACTCCCCCCAGACCTTGTCCTTTTCTCCATGAAAGGCTATGAGATGAACTCGCCAGTGCAAATAAGCCAAGAAACACCATGAAGTCAGCCACAAGATCAACTAGACCGGGCCCTGAGGAGAACAGACCAGTGAAATGTAGAGACCACAAGCTCCTATTAGATTTTCAGAAACTGGAGCTAACCAATGAGGAAAAGCCACTCTTTCCCCCCCGCCAGCCTGCCTAACCCTATAAATACCCTTGACCCTGGCAGCCATCATCCACTTCCATGTCCCTTATGGGACTCCATGTTTGGAGTCCTCCAGTTCTTTCCATCTCTCTTGGCCTTGGTGGAATCCACGACCATGAGTTCCGTTCTCTCCTATAACAAAATCTGCCTTCATCCTCTACATGTGTTCTCAACCTTCAAGTCCCAAATGTAAGAACCTGGATATAAAAACCTCCCCCACAACACCACAGTGAGCTGGTTGTAGCATCTGAGGGAGAAGAGGCGTCAGTGACCAGTTGTCCGACTCATTTTCTTTAGTAGTAGGGGGAAGTGAGTGGGTATATGGGTAGGTGTGGGTGGGTGTGGCTGTGTCTCCATTTCCACGTACGTATAGGATGGAGTGGGAATGTGTGTGCATGAGCACTTTTGCATGTGCCCAAGACTCCCATGTGTGCCGATGCATAAGTACATGCATGTGTGTTGGTAATGGGAGTCGTTCTTCCACCTTATCCATTTGAGGCTGGGTCTCCACAGAGCTAGTCTAGCAGGCCAACTTGCTGCGGGGACTCTCAGGCCCCGCCTTTCAGTGCCGGAATGACAGACAGGCGGGCCACCATCCCCACCCAGCACCTATGTGTGCTGCCAACTGTCTACAGGACCAGAGCTTTCAAGGGCTGAGCCATTTCCCCAAGTCAGGAATGCGCTTACAGAAGATTCAAGAAAGGTAAGAAGAGGGAATTAGCAGGCACAATGAAGCGGGTGTTCTGCTCTCTCCTCATAGCAGCAAAGGAGACTGAGCCCTCCAGTGAATTGTTCCCTAAGAAGACCTCAAATAGGACAGGAAAAGGTCTTCCAATCGTGGAGCAAATCAAGACCCAGAAGCACAGAGGCGACCAGACGCCACAAGAAAGCTTGACTCCCTTAATAAATCCAGAGAGACCAGCCAGCTGAAATGTTAAACAAAAAGTCCACTCCTGAAAATGGTCAAGGACTGGCCTGGAGAGTTGACTCAGGGGTTAAGACTCTGTTTTGTAAGCAGAAGGTCCTGAGTTCAGATCCTAAGTCCCTCATAAAAACACCAGGCAGAAATGGTGGGGGGCCTATATTTCTGACCCCGGTGGGCAGAGCCTGGGAAATCCCAGAGTGAAGCAAGAAGGAGATAGAAGCAATCTGGGATTTCCAAAGTCGCTCTTGGCCCTCCACAGGGACACACAGTGCCTTCTGACACACACACACACACACACACACACACACACACACACACACAAAATAAATGAATACAATATTTTTTAAAAAAAATTAAAAAATGGGGGCTGGAGAGGTGACTCAGGGGTTAAGCCTCTGCCTTGCAGGCAGAAGGTCCTGAGTTCGGATCCTAGACCCCATATATATAGACGCAGGGCGGAAGCCGGGGCGGCCTGCATTTCGGGTCCTGGTAGGGCGGAGCCTGTGAATCCCAGGGCAGAGTAAATGAGGAGGTGGAGGTGTCCATGGTGGTTCCCGAATTCGACTGTGGTTCTACACATACACACACGCACACACACACACAGGCACAATTGAATAAATAAAAAAAAAGTTTTAAAAATTTAAAAATAGTCAAGGATTAGTAAGAAGAAATAAAGATGAAAAGAAATGAAGAAACGATTCAGAATGTTGACAAGAAAGTAGGCAATGCATAGGAGAAAGTGAGCAAAGAAAGTGAGATTACAAAAAAATAGAAATAACCAACAATGAAGAAATCCCACAAACGGAAAACTCAAAGAATCAAATAAATAACAAAATACAGTGAAATCATCACCAACAGACTCGATTAAACGGAAGAAAGAACACGGGGGATGGAAGACAGGGTCAAAGAAGTACTACACCAAGATCCTTGGGCAGTGTAGAGCAGCCACTGCTGGGAAGGTCTCTGAAGGTCTTGGGAATTCCTGAAGGTCATCCCCCAGGGCTGGAATCACCCTGAGGGAACACTCCTGCTGAGGAACAAACACCAATCCTCCCAGAGATAAGATGGCCAACTTCCCTCTGAAAAGATGATGGAGCCAAGCCCTTCATATCCAACAAACATCTTGGTCTTTAGCCCCTGTGGCCCCGAGAGCAATTGGGTTGGGCTGAGTGGGAGCTCATCAATGAAAAAAAGCCAGTTTCCCAGGCTTGTCTAGGTGTACACATATGCCTGGCCCTGGCAGCCATCTTCAGCGCCTAGCCCCTCATGGCCCTCTAGTGCCAGTTCTTTTCCAGCTGCCTGCTTCCATGAGTTCTCTGGCGCCCTAGCCCCTCACGGCACTCCACGTCTGGAGCCCATGAGTTCCAATCTTTCTCTCCTCTAATAAATGCTACCTTAATCTGCTGCATGTGTTCTGGTTTCAATCTTCTTAACTCCGAACACAAGGACCCTGCATCATTGGGACGGTCGTTTCCTGTCCCTGCATCATTTGGCACTCCAGATGGGACAGCCAAAAAACTGTCCTGCATCACTTAGCGCCCACGAAGGGACTGTCCCGTATCGTTATGAGTTCAAGGACAGCCTGAGTGAGGGCCTGTCTCAAAGGAAAAGAAGAAACACAAATGGCAAAAAGAAACAGTGAACAGTTTGATTTTTATTTTTTTTCTTTCTATAAAAAAGAAAAGAAAGAAGAAGAAGGAGAAAGAGGAGAAGAAATAATCAATGAAAATAAGCTGGGGCCATAATTTCAGATAAGAGCTTACTAAGCATGCAACAAGCCCACATGAAACTGGGAGGAGTTGGAAACATGGTTCAGGGGTTTAAGACTTTGCCTCACAAGCAGAAGGACCTGAGTTCAGATTCCCAGACTCACACACAAAGGTAAGATGGAAATGGCGGTGGCCTGCGATTCTGGCTCTGGAAGGCAGAATCTGGGAAACCCCAGAATAAAGCAATAAGGAGGCAAAGCAATCCAAGATGACTCCTGAAGCCACCCTTGAGCCTCCACAGACACACTCAAATGCCCTTTGGCATACACACACACACACACACACACACACACAACACACACACAACTGGGAGTGATATTACACTCCTATGATCCCAGAATTTGAAAAATGGAAAGTAGGAAGATCAGAAATTCAAAGGCTTGTATTCTTGGCTATGTAGCAAGTTCAAGGCCAGCTAAGGTTAAGATAGATAGATAGATAGATAGATAGATAGATAGATAGATAGATAGATAGATAGATAAGATAGATCACCTCCTTTCCACTTGGGGGCATCTGGAAATCCATCCCATTATGCCAGGCTCCAGACAGACAGACAGACGACAGATAGCTAAATCAGCTCCTTTATGCCACACGGAGCACCTGGAAACCCATTTTGCCAGGCTCCGCCCACCACCAACCTGCTATGGACAGGTAGAAATCCTTGAAGTCCCTGATCTCCCGGGAGCCCTCGCAGGCGGCCAGGCACTCGTAGAAGGCTTTGAAGAAGTCGGGGAGGGCCAGCTCCATGTCCGTGATGGACGTCCTCCAATTCTCCCCGTTGTAGGCCCGCACAGCCCTGACGAAAAGAGTCTGAAAAGCAAGGAGAAGCTGACGCCTGCTCGACGGCAGGAAGGAGGCCAAGCTGACCCTCCACCCCAAGATTCGGCTCTCATCAGTCCCGGGTGAACTTTATTAAACACAAAGTCAAGCAGTGATAGATCTGCATCTAGATTAATCTATGCTGTTCAAAATGGTTGCACCATTTTTTTTTTGCATGTGTGTGTGTGTGTGTGTGTGTGTGTGTATGTGTGTCAGAGGGCACTGTGTACACCTATGGAGGTCCAAGGGTGACTTAGGGAATCATCCTGGATTACTCTACCTCCTTTTTGCTTTGCTCTTAGATTTCCCAGGCTCTGTCTTCCAGAACTGAAAATACAGGCCACTGCCATTTCTGCCTGGCATTTTTATGTGGGATCTGGGATCTGAACTCAGGGCCTTCTGCTTGTGAGGCAGAGGCTTAACCCCTGAGTCATCTCTCCAGCCCTGTGGTACCCTATATTTTTGAGACAAGGACTCGTGCAGTCTGGGCTGGCCTGTACTTTCTGTATAGTGGAGGATGATCTTGAATCCTGCTGCTCCTGCCTCCACCTCCCCAGTGCTGAGATTACAGGTTTATTCACTGCTGGGAATCGAACCCAGGCCCTTATACACGCATGCCAGGCAAGAAATCACCAAACAAGCAACATCCCCAGCATGACAAAGGGGGACATTCCTATTTCTGAAACTCCAAAAACAGCAAGTGCTTGATAATGAAACGGGAAGGAACGACAGAAATCAGACCACCTTCCAGGAATCAGGCACTGGGGTGAAGGCAGACCCCCCAAGAGCAGGAGGAAACTTGTTAGGATCACAAAAGCCTTCCTCGCCATGATCATGGCGGCTTTTCTATGACTGCACTCGGTGATCACAACTCATCAAATCATACACTTAAGACCCCAATGTAAGTACCACACCTGTCAACTGGAGGCAGGCAATCAGAAGTTCAAGGTTGGGGTCGGGGATTTAGCTCAGTGGCAGAACACTTACCTAGCAAATGCAAGGCCCTGGATTCAGTTCCCAATTCAAAAAAAAAAAAAAAAAAAAAAAGGAATTCAATGTTATCATGAGCTATTCAGTGAATTTGGATCTAGCCTGGGCTGGGCCACTTGAGATCATATCTCGACCAATAAAAACAAAATGATAAGTATATTCTGTGTAGCCCAATACAGCTAATTTTCAACACTGAATTGACTAAAAGATGAGTTGAAAGCAGGTTCATGGGGCTGGAAGGATGGGTCAGGGGGTTAAGACTCTGCCTTGAGGGGCTGGAGAGGTGGCTCAGGGGTTAAGCCTCTGCCTTGCAGGCGGAAGGTCCTGAGTTCGGATCCTAGACCCATGTATAGACGCTGGGCAGAAGTGGGGGCAGCCTGCGCTTCTGGTCCTGGTAGGGCGGAGCCTGTGAATCCTGGGGCAGAGTAAACAAGGAAGTGGAGGCGGTCCATGGGGGTTCCCGAATTCGCCTGTGGTTCTACACACACACACACACACACACACACACACACACACACACACACAATTGAATAAATAATAATAATAAAAAAAAGACTCTGCCTTGAAAACAGAAGGACCTCAGTTCAGATCCCGGCTCCCACATTAAAAAACAAAAACAGGTAGAAATGGCAGGCAGCTGCCTGCACTTCTGGCTCTGGAAGTGGAGCTGGGAAACCCCAGGGCAGAGCAAAGAAGAGGTACTTGGGCCTCCACAGGTGCATACACAGTGTCCTCTGATACACACATACAATAAATTATTTTTTAAAAAATTAGAGGTTCCTTGCAGCTCAGATCAGAAGAGCACTCAGCACTCAGCCTGACGTCTTCTTCTACAGCAGAGGCAGAGGATCTCATCACCCTGACAGGGGCAGCCTAGGGCAGCGGAAGCGCAGTGAAGTGGATAGCAACGGCCACCAGAACGCAGAGTACCTGCGACCCAGACAGGAGCACCCAGAATCAGACCAACCTACTCTCTCCCCATCCTAAGGCTCAGGGAACCTTGTGGAAGAGGAGGAAGTGAGATTGTAAGAGCCTGAAGATGGGCAGGTCCACCATTGGAAAGACATTCCATTCAAGGCAGGACTGCTGCATCCAGGAACTCACTGCAGTGAGACTTGTCCTTACCAGACCTGCATAAGGACTAACATACCAACATTCCCCCTTATCTAGCAAGGATCCCAGGAGAGATAATTACATGCAGTGGAAATCTTGGGGACTAGGGCTGGATGAGTAAAGGGAAATGCCTCTATCAGCGGGGTAGCCCAAGGAGGGGCAACTTGGTATGTCACAGAGGCCTGAACTCCCACAAGAACAGAGAAGCCAGAGGAAGCCCTGGGACCCATCAAAGTGGACAGGCAGGAGGGTGGGAGGGGGTGGGATGAATCGATGATAAGGAAAGGGGAGGAGGGATAAGAAGGAGGGAGAAAGAAGGGAGGCAGGGATAAATATGCAATGTGCTTGTAAAATTAGGAAAAAAAATTTAAAAAATTAAATGAAAAATAAATTTGATCCATGAGGAAAAAAATAATTTAAAAATTAAAGAAAAAATTAAAGAACAGGTCCTGGGTTTGCTTGCTAAGTGTCTACTAAGGCTTGCTGGTTGTCTACCCTCATTCCTGCAGCCTGATAGTGAACTCAGATTCTCTGCTGTCTAAGCATTGAATCAGATAAAAAAGAATAATAGAAATGAGGAAGTAACTTGGTCTCCAAGAAATACTTAAGAGATCCTGGTATTGCAAAGGCCCCAGACAGACTCTAAAGCAAGCAGAGAACACGCTCCATGCAGGGGTCTTTTCAGCTGCTTCTAAGGGGGCACCCCTTGGGCCTGGAAGTCTTACCAAGCTTCAGGCCTCAGGTGGAGAGGGTGGAGCTTCTTAAACTCCCCAGAGAGGCAGGGTGGGTCCCTTGGTGTCCTAGTTAGGCACAGGTGTCAACTTGACAGTTGAGGGTTTGAGCTCTCTACATTTGTAGAGAATTAATGGTTCCAGAGCAAACCTGCAGGAGATTGTCTAGCTGATGGGGAAGGCCCAGCCCATGGTGGGTGGGACTCAGCACTGGAATAAAACACAGAGAGCTGGTCGAGAGAGTCGGCATCCTTGTGCACACTTGGCCAGACATGCTGGTCTGGCAAGTAAGGATCGTCCCTCTCTTAGCCACTATGTAGAGATGGTGTGGCCAGTTCCCTCAGTCCTGGTGTTGGTGTGAGCTCTCCTGTCAAGCTGGACTATGACTGTTGTGAGAAAAATAAATCCCTTGTTCCCTTAAGCCATTCGATGGTGATTTGTCAGCAGCCATGCAGGAGAAACGGAACACTTGGAGGTTCTGGAGTTACAGCTCGTCATGGTTTGACATGTAAGTTGTCCCCCACGGCTCAGGTGGGTGAATCTTTAGTTGTTTGGGAAGGTCATGGCACTTTTAAGAGGTGGAGCTCTGCTGGAGGAAGGCAGTCACAGGGCGGGGCTGGAGCTGGGTGTTGCAGTCCCCCTGCATGGCTGCTGATAAATGACATCAAATGGCTTTAGGGAACAAGGGATTTATTTTCCTGGTTACAGTTCTCAGTGCAGCTTGACGGGAGAGCACGCACCAACACCAGGGCCGAGGGAACTGGCCACACCATCACCACATAACAGCTGAGAGATGGACGATCCTTACTTGCCAGACCAGCATGTCTGGCCAAGTGTACACAAGGATGCCAACTCTCTCAGCCAGCTCTCTGTGATTTATTCCAGGGCCTAATCCCACCTACTATGGGCTGGGCCTTCCCCATCAGCCAGACGATCTCCTGCAGGTTTGTTCTGGGTTTAACTCAACCATGAATTCTCTACAAATGTGCCCAGAGCTCAAACCCTCAACAGTCAAGTTGACACCTGTGCCTAACTGTGACCCTGCAGGAGTGAGTGACTCTGCTCTTGAGCTCGCAGCAGCAGCTCTTAGCCTCCATGATGTCTGCAGTGACTTAAGCCACCTCCAGCTTCTGCCGCCGGCCATGCCTTTTCACCATGAAGGACTGTATCTCCCCTGTGGAATAAATCTCGCTTTCTCCTCTTCAGTGGGTTGAGCAGTGTCTCACAGCAACAGAGAAAGAAGAACCAGCTAGAGGGGGAGAGAGGGGGGTGCAGAGGTGGAGAGGCAGCACCAGCAAGGAGGAGGGTGGGCATTGGTAGGAGGCCCCTGAGGTACATTAGGGCAGCCAGGCCCCTTTCAGTAGGATGGCAGCAGGGACCGCAGTGATATGGTGCCCAGGATGCGGCTCCAACCTCAGAACCACTTATGCACAGTGACACAGGTCTCTGATCCCAGCACTTAGAAGGTGAGGACAGGAGGATCCAGAGTTCAAGACCAGTCTCAGGGACATGCAAGTTTGAAGTCAGCCCAGACTACATGAGACCTTGTCTCAAAAACCAAACAGTAAAATCATGGAATACAAAAACTTAGGGTGGCAGGGAAGGGGGCTGAACCCAGGATCATGCAAGAAACTAGGCAAGTGTTCATCTTTAAAAACTTATCTCTTGGGCTGGAGAGATGGCTCAGGGTTAGACTCTGTCTCTCACAAACAGAAGGTCCCCAGTTCAGACCCCAGATCCCATGTAAAACATGCCAAAGGGAAGCGGCTATAGCCTGCACTTCCAGCCCTGGTGGGTGGAGCCTGGGAAATCCCAAAGCAAAGCAAGAAAGAGGTAGAAGCAATCCAAGATGATTCCCGAAGTCACCCTTGGTCCTCCACAGGGACACACAGTGTCCTCTGAGACACACACACACACACACACACACACACACACACACACACACACACACACAGAGTGGTCTCCAACTCACTGTGTAGCTCAGGACAACCTTGAATGTCAGGTCTACTCTCCTCCCCCACTACCAGTTAGGCCGTGCTGAGGAAGGAACCCAGGGCTTTGTGGGCTAGACAAGCACCTACAATTGAACCCCAGCCCCAGCCCCTCAACTCTTCTTACAGGGACACACTCTGTGCTCCAATCATTTCTGTTGCCGTAACGTCCATCAGATTTGACGGGAAGCCACCAGGGCTGTTCAGACGTGAACAGCTGTTGGCCGAGACAAGCGTCTCTCCCCGGGCCAGGGAGGGGCCCGGATGTACCTCGTAGGACTTGGTCTCCAGGTCTTTGAGGTGGTCCTCAGCGCCAGGCAGGCTCTGGTAGTACGCCATGTTTCTCTTCATCATCTCATCCTCGGGGTGCTTCAGGAGGAAGGTGTGAGCCGCCGCGATGGCCTTCGGCAGATTGTTGGCCTGAGGATAACGGAGGAGAATGACTGACAGCTCCAGGGTGGGCGCCCATCCTGCTTTGTCAGATGATGTCCTCGTTGAACGACTTTTTCTTTTCTTTTTTGACAGAGTCTCATGTACCCCAGGCTGGCTTCAAATTCACTATGTAGCCAAAGATAACCTAGAACTTTAAAACAATTATTTTTCAGAGGGGAGAGGGAGAGAGAGACAGACGCCACAGTGCATGAATGTGTTGAGATGGAGAGAACTACTGAGATCAGTTCTCGCCTCCCACCATGTGAGCTCCAGGAATCGAACTTGGGTCGCCAGGTTTGCGCACAAGGGCATTTACCCACTGAGCCATCCCGCAAGCTCCTGTCAACTACTCTTATCTCAACCTCTCAAGTGCTGGAATTACTTAGTGTGTCCCTCGATGCCCAGTATGAGCGGTGCTAGGACCCGGGGCCTCGTATGTGCTAGGCGAGCATCCAAAGCCTTCAGTGGCTTGTCAGAGGCAGACTCTTAGCATTTCTGTGAACCTACTGATGTTGCCAGGGAAAGGGTCGGGGACTCTCCAGGATTCACAACACACACAAACACACACACACAGGCACGCACGCACGCACACGCTCATGTACACAAATACACAGACAGACACGTGCATGCACACAAACACACACAGACACACACAAATACACACATAGACACATACACACTCATACACACACACACTCATACACACAGAGACACAGATGTGCACACACACCACACATATACCATACACACACCACACATATACCACACACACACACAGATACACAAAGACACAGAGACAGACACACACATACACACCATACACACACCAATACATCGCAAACCACATATACACAGAAACATGCTTATACACATCACACAGACACACATACATACACACATCACACACCCACCATACCACGCTCACCACACACACATACCACACGCACCTTGGTAAATGGATCCTTTCTCAAATCACCTAGAATGACCATGCCGAATGTCTCTATTACAGTCTTGGCCGACACATCGGCCTCTTATAGACCTTTCTCTTCTGTTCTCACCAACCCCTCTCTGCTCAGTGAATATTATAGAGTATTCTAGAGCAGACTCCTATGTGAAGACCCACACAGCAGGCCTATAACAATCAACGAGGTAGAAAACAAAAACAAGAATCTTCAGCAAGCACACATTCTATAAAGTTCTTCCTTTTCCCCCATAATCTTGATCAAGAGCCTTTCTTTTGTGTTATGTCTGTGTTCTGGAATGTGTATATGTGTGTGTGCACTCTAGCATGTGTGTATGTGTGTCGAATGTGTGGTGTGTCTGTGTGTGTGTGTGTGCAGGGCACTGTGTGTTCCTGTGGAGGACCTAGTGTGACTTTGGCCATCATCCTGGGTTGCCTCTACCTGCTTTTTGCCTTGCACTGGGCTTTTCCAGGCTCTGCCCACCGGGACTGGAAGTGCGAGTCGCCACCATTTCTGCCTGGTGCTTTTACGTGGGATTTGAGATCTGACCTTAGAACCTTCCGCTTGGGAGGCAGAGTCCTAACCCTTGAGCCATCTCTCCAGTCCCACACATCTCCAAACACATGCCTGTCATGCACTCCCACACTCAATACATACAAAATAATAATTTTTTTTCAAAATAAAAAGGAACCAGGAATCAGAATGCCCATCAGAGTCTGAGCGTGTATCAGTGGCGCTCATATAAACATCCCTGGCTGAAAAGAATCATACAAAACCACATGGTTGGGGACACGACTTAGACGGTACTGTGCTTGTCTAATTTTCTCAACACCTTGGGTCAAATCCCAGCATGGAAATGCCAAGCATGGAACACGTGTCTGTAAACCCAGCACTCAGGAAGTGGAACTCGGATAATCAGAAGTTCAAGATCATCTTCGGCTTGTTCTGGAGATTCACACTACCCCAGGCTACAAGAGCCCCTGTCTCAAAACAACAGGGCTGGAGAGGTGGCTCAAGGGTTAAGCCTCTGCCTTGCAGGAGGAAGGTCCTGAGTTCGGATCCTAGACCCCAAGTATAGATGCTGGGCGGAAGCGGGGGCGGCCCGCGTTTCTGGTCCTGGTAGGGCGGAGCCTGTGAATCCCCAGGCAGAGTAAACAAGGAGGAGGTGGAGGCGTCCATGGTGGTTCCCAAATGCATCCATGGTTCTACACACACACACACACACACACACACACGCATACACGCACAATTGAATAAATAATAAAAAAATTAAAAAAAAAGAAATGGAGGTAGCCTGCACTTCCTGCCCTAGTGGGCAGAGCCTGGGAAATCCCAGAAGGAAGCAAAAAGGAGGTAGAAGCAAACTCTACAGAGACACAGTGCCTTCTCTCTCACACACACACACACACACACACGCACACACATGCACACACGGTAAATAAATTAAAAAACAAAGTGGTGCTCACGTGGACCTGCTGTCATTCTCGAGATGGGGAACTTTATTAAATCCCATTCCCAGGTTCCATTTCAACACTATTGCTTTTTCTTTTTATTGCCAGGACAAATATTCACCAAACTGATACTTCATCTAAAGTGATATCTTATTGCTCATATGCAGCCTGAACTTTCAAAACGAAATTTAAAAAAAAGTGCCCCAAGCTATGCCAAAAAAAATCTATTTTCTGGAGTTATTTTCAAGTGCAACATATTGCCTGAAAAATCTTTTTCTACCCCAGAAAGAAGCAACTGAGCTTGGGGCCTGGAGGTCTCTAACTTGTGTGTCTCTCTCTTTTTCTCTCTCTCTCTCTCTCAAACCCTTTGAAGACTGACCAAGCAACAGGGGATTCATTCCATTCTTAAAACCCAGTTGGTCCCCAGAGAAGTGTCTATTTTTCCCCAGCCACCATCAAAAGGAAGCAGTGAAGTGTGTTTAATACTAGATGGCAAAGAGGGCAGCGGGCTTCGAGGGTTCCCTTCTGGGATCTCACTTTGAATTGAGAAAAGGTGACTCTAATGTTTCTGCCCCTCAAGCCAAATGACAGGCCCTCTGGATCGTACTGAGGTGCCGGGCACCGGTGCGGCGGAATCCTATGAGCACGTCACCATCTTAGAACATCATTCGAGAATCTTCCTGGGCGGGCAAGGTAGCTCAGTGGGTAGGACCGTTTAATCGCCAAACTAGCAACCTGGAATCCCATATGGTGGGAGAAGAGAACCTCCAAAAGTGCTGTGACCAAAACTCTGTGAGTGACGTGCGTGTGCACATACACTCTTCTTTCTCCTCCTCTCGCTCTTAAATAAGCAAATAAAAGTAATTCTTAAAAACTAACTTTCCTATGAGCTGGGTGCGCGGAGCACTTGGCAACATGGAGTCAAGGAAGGAGGCCAAGGTCAGCTTCGGCTGCACAGTGAATTCAGGGCCAGCCTGGGCTACACAAGAGCCTTAAGCCAGAAGGAAAGGCAGGATTTGAAGAGTTTTGACAGAGCTGCGTGGCAGGCCAGGGTCAAGAGAAGGTGAAGAGAAGGGTGGACCCTGGGGGAGGAGTCTAAGGGCGAGGCCCGGATGGGGGCGTGGCCTGAGGTGGGCTAGCCAAGGGCGGGGCCTCTGCAGGGGTCAGAGAGAGCCAAGAGGAACGTGGCGGTGGGATCCCACATCAGAGGGAAGGAGAAGAGCCGGAAAAGCCAATCGCCCGCAAGAAGACACGCTGCCGAAGGTCTTCACCACCTACGCCCTACGGAAACGTACCCTCCACCAAGCCGCAGATCGACGCTTGGAGGGACGCAACCCGGACAGAACTGACTGGTGTAGTGGTAAACGGAAGTCTGCCCGGAAGCTGGACAGGACACACGCTTCAGTTTTGCAGTTTAAAAAAAAAAAAACAAAGAAGGAGGGCAGAGTGGGATGGATTGAGGAAGGGAAGAAAGGGAAATGGGAGCGAGGGGGATAGAGGGAAGCGCGGATAAGTACTCAATTGTTGCTTGTAAAACTAAAAAAAATAATTAAAAAATAAAAATATTTTATTACATATATTTATATAAATATATATTCATATATTAAATACATATATAAAATATAGATATACTAAATATAACATACACATAATTTCCCTAGAGAAATTCCTGAGAAAGATAATTGTCAGCAAATAAAAAGTTGTGAATTAAAAAAAACAAAACAGCCAATCGAGCTAAGGAGCCGGGCAGCACATGCCTAGCGATTATCTGGACATCACGATCACTCCTCCACATCGGACACTCCCGGCATCAGAGCGTTTGAGACCAAATTAAATGCCATTAACTTTCTCGGGTGCAGTCTTCAACTACTTATTTAAGACAAACTTCCATGCGAATCTTTTTCCTCCCTGGATCCCAGTAAACCTTTTAAATTCCCCAGTAATCGGAATACATCTATTTAGGAGTTAAGTCTCCGGTGTGCTAGGGGATGACCGGTGTGCTAGGGGATGACCGTTACAGAAAACTCTGCATACTGCAAATGCTCCTGTAAAAATAGGAAGCGAATGCTCCCAGCGTTCCGGGTAAGACCGTACTGTGAAATATACGCGCAATCAGAAGGAAAAAGTCAAGACGTGCTACCCAAGGGGGTGGGGGAGAATACTGGGGGGAGCCTCGGATGGGCTGGGGGCGGGGTCGAGCTCTGGGGTGGGGCCAAGGTATGGGGACCAGCTGGAGTCTTTGGGCGGGATTGTAGGCGTGGCCTGGGGCGGGATGAGGATTAGGGGTGTGGCCTGGGGCGGGGCGGGGAAGACTTGCCTTGAAGTAGGCGAACTGCAGAAACTTGTAAGGCTCGCGGCGTTGGAAGTCGGCCAGCACGTCGCGGCTGGGCTGCGACTGGCGGAAGGCGGGCAGGCCCTGCTTGCAGCGCTTGAGGCAGTGCGCCCGGTGCAGCAGGCCTCCGAAGAGTTGCAGCTCGGGGTAGCGCGCCAGGGCGGCGGCGGGCCGGGGCGGCGGCGCCCCGCTGCAGTTGCGGTGGCAGAAGGCCTCGCTGTCGCGCAGCAGGCGGTGCAGCCGCAGGCTGATCTCCAGGTAGCCCACGCTCTCCTCCCAGTGCTCGCCGCCGTACTGGTCGAGCGCGTGGCGGTAGGCCGACTCCAGCGGCATCAGCTCGTCCCGCGGGAAGCTGCGGAAGCTGTAGCGCTCGTACTGGGCGCGCCCGGGGCGCAGCGCGCAGGCCGCGCACAGCAGCGCCAGCAGCGCCGCGGCCGCCCGGCGCCCCGGCTCCATCGCGCCCCGCGGCAGGAAGGAGGGATCCGGGGAGAGGAGGGAGGACTGAGCGACGCGGCGATCGCGAGGATGGGGAGGCGGGACGCCCGCGGCGACCCGCCCCGTCCGGCCTCACCTCCCCGCCCAACCCGGGATGGCGCCGCTACCGTAGCGGCACTCTGGGGACTTTAGAGGGAGGCACCCCGCCCGGGGTCCCTGCCCGGTGGGACGTGAGTCCTGCGGCTCACCGGCCTGGAGACTGCCGTGTGCCAGCCAGATGCGTCCCTGGTGAGCCAGAGGTTAGCGCTTCTTAAACTTCATAGTCAAACTGGGCGTGGGGGCTCATGCCTGTGATCCTAGCTCTCGGGAAGTGGAGGCAGGAGGATGATAGGGAGTTCAAGCCAGCCAGGGCTGCATGAACTCCCTCCCACATACACACACACACACACACACACACACACCTGTGCACAGTGCAGTTTGATCAGGCTATAAGGAGATAACCGGCTTGTGAAAGTTGTCCACTGTACACACACACACGTGCACAGTGACAAGCTCTGTGACGAGCACGTCTTCCCTCCCAATAAAAAAAAAAAATTAAATCTATAATCATTTAGACGACGTGTAGGCTATGCCTTCAATTTCTATTCCTGCGCACCTTGAGCAGGGTGCTTTTTTTTTTGAGACAGGGTCTTGCTACGTAGCCTAGGATATCCTTAAACTCCCCATGTAGCCCAAGTTGCCCTCGAGTTTGCAACAACCCTCCCAAAAGGAATCACAGCAGGCATGTTACCACCATTACACAGACTTAGATGTAATATTTTCTTTTAAAAAAAAACTTCATTTTGTGTGTGTGTGTGTGTGACAGGGCACGTGTGTCCCCATGGTCCACCCTGTGGACCAAGGATGACTTCGGGAATTATGCTAGATTGCTTCTACCTCCTTGCTTTGCTCTGAGATTTCCCAGGATCCGCCCACCAGGGCCGGAAGTCTGGGCTGCGCGGTGCGTTTCAGCCTGTAGTTTTTCAGTGGGACCTGAGATCGCATCTCGGGACCTTCTGCTTGCAAGGCAGAGTCAACCCTTGCGCCATCCCTCCAGCCCTCATGTAACATTTTCATTGGGCACGGGGAGGAGCTTTGAAACCTTCACTTGGATCAGCAGTACCATGGACCTTAGGTTCAAAAGACAAAGACCATGCCTGAGTGAAGGCGGTAGAGCTGGCATGGCACTTGGTAAACTGTAACTAGTCAGGTTGAAGATGAACATGTCCTTATGACTTTTATAGAATATGCTGTGCATGAACAAAGAGATAAGGATGGAATACTAAAGACAACATCTACAATTTGTTCTAACTCATTTCGAAGTAATTTACAAAACATTGCAGCCTTGCAGGGATAGAACCCAAACTCTTACGTTTTTTTTTCATGAAGATTCCAAGAGTGGCCTAACGAGGTGCTTCACCCCTGTAATCCAGGAAGATCAAGTGCGCCACCTCACATAGTGAGTTCAAGGCCAGCTGGAACCATATAGGAAAAAGGCTCTTTCTCAAATAAATTTTATTTTTTTAATCTTTGTGAGTGTGTGTGTGCACACCAGTGCCGACATCCCTAAACACCCCTTCCATCTTTTTCATTGACCCAGGGATTAGTCCCACCCACCACTGGCCAGGTCTTCTTCATTACCTAGACAAGTAACTCAACCACTATTCTCTCTACTAATGTGCTTAAACCCTCACCATCAACTTGACACCTGTCTCTCACTATGAGAGGTGTCAATCATCACGTGCTTCATACATTTCTAAAATGCCATAAAATGAGATTAGGGACAGCTCTGTTGGCAGAGTGTTTGTCAAAGCACACAAGGCTTGAGCCTCCGCAACACACACACACACTCGAGCACACATATGTGAACACATGCACACAGTGCACATATACACACACAGGCACACACATACATACAGGCACACACACTCACATACACACAGCAGCAGCACAAAACGTAAGCCAGCAGGAGGGAACTACAGTGTAAAACTGGGCTTTGGATAATAAAATGTCTGCGAGTAGGTCCATTCATTGTAAAGCATAAGAGGCCATGAACCTAACACTGCTCTAATTAAATATCAGGCCCAGTGTGGTCGGGCAATCTTGTACTCAGGAAGCCTGAGACATTTTAAAGTCATTGTGATCAAAGCCAGTCTGGGCTACATGAGACACCCCACACACACATAAATTAATTAGTTAATAATCAAACAAATAGCCGGTTGGTGAGATAACTCAGCGGTAAGGTACCTGCTTACAAACTTGGCAAACTGAGTTCTATCCCCTGAGGCCCACGTGGTAAAGGAGAGAACTAACTTCTCAATGTCCTCTGATCTCCACCCGAGTGTATATTCTCTCTCTCTCCTCTCCAATAAATAAATAACATAAGATAATAAGTAAATGGTTCACCATTTGGGGCTTGCTCTTGAGTACACCGATTAAGGTCTTTTGGCTGGGATATCACAGACACCGAATTGCCTCTTCAGAAGCACAATTGGAGAACTTCTTATCTGAAATGTCAGTTTCAATCACTTTGAGACACTGCCCAGTAGCTGCACTTCTTGTTTTTCTTTTGTAATGAACAAGTGTTTGTGATAAGATATAGTAGCTCTTCATAACAGAATCTTATCCACAAACAGAAGAAGGGGATTTTTTTTGGCATGTGTCTGTGTGTGTAATGTAACCAGAAAACCAACGTGATGGTTGATGGGAGAGAGGGGATGATTGACAGCTCCACATTTTGTTTCCAAAACCAGACCGGCCTGGGGGAGGGAGACAGACTGAACTGAGAAGAAAAATTCAACGACAACCTCCAAAGACAGGGAGGAGGAGGGGAAAACCTTGACAGACAAGAGAAAAACAAAGCGAAGTCATTGGGAGGAAAGCCAAGCAAGGTGTACCTTCTTGCTGCTTATCTTCCTGATAAATACACGACCAGCGAGGGAACTGACCGCGCCATATCCACGGGGCTGGCAAGAGAGGGACAATTCTCACCTGCCAGACCGGCGTGTCTGGCCAAGTCTACAGAAGGATGCCAACTTCCTCAACCATTCGTCCCTATCTTATTAACTTGCCCAGGGACTAGACCCACCCACCGTGTGCTGGGCCTTCCTCCATCAACTCAACTCCCTTCAAGCTTGCTGGGGGCTTACTTAACTGAACTATCAATTCTCTACAAACACGCCCAGAACTTCCAGCCTTAAACTGTCCAGTTGACACCTGTCTGTCTATGACAGCTGGTTGCTTCCTTCATCAATGAGACAATCTCCCACGCAGGCTTGCCCAGGACTTGTCTCAACTACTAGTTCTTCACAGATGTACCCAAACACTAGCCTTCGATTGTCAAGTGGGCAATGGTAGCTAACTGCCAAAGGACAAACAGGGACCAAGATGTCCCAGAGCGGTGACTATCGCGGACACAGTCCAGTTCCTGACACAGGGCTGTCAACTTTTATGGGGCGATTTCATCATGTCTTCTTTTCATTGTTTTATAACCCAAATCCTTTACTTGGTTGCACAACTTAACCCCAAGATACGGAGTTCAGGACCCTCTGGGTCTTTAAAGACATATAAGAAAAGATAAAGGATTGCTGCTCAGCAGAACTTCCCACACTCTTTGAACTTAAACTTGATTTTTTTTTTTTTAACCAGGTCTCATTCTGCAGCTCAGCCTAGACTCAAATATGTGGTTTTCCTCCTCCAGCCTCCCAAGTGCCAAGGAGCGGGCATGAACCACTATGCCTGGTTTATTTCTCACCTTTTTTCTTTACTATATATATATATATGAATAGATTGATATATATGTGTGTGTATGTATATATGTATATAGGTATGGTGTGTGTGTGTGTGTGAGATGTACATGTGGGGGTGTGTGTACATGAATACACTTGATGAGTGTGCCTCTGGAGACCTAAAGATGGTATCAGGAATCATCTGCAATTGCTCTTCTACCTATTGTCATGAGCCTGAATTTCTAATTACACCCGGAGCACGCTACTAGGGCTAGACAGTGTACTCTGGGGATTCCTAGGCTCTGCTTCCAGGGCTAGAGATACAGGCAGGCCATCATGCCCGCCCGGCGTCTTTCTGTGGGAGTGGGGAATCTTGAATTCAGGTTCCTTTAGCTTGTGAGCTAGAGGCTTTAACCCCTGATTTATCTCCCCAATATTTTTCAGCTTTTAAATAACTTTTCTTAACTTTTAATTTTAATAAAAAGAGTTCTGCATGGCTACATGCACATGGTTGTAATCTTCACATTTGGAGGCTGAGGCAGGAGGATTGCTGTGAGTTCAAGGTCAGCCTATACACCACAGCCAGACTCCTTTTCAAAACAGCAAGCAAAGGACTCCTGTATATCTTTTATCTACTTTTCAAATATTAACATTATCGCATTGACGCTGCATGTGGTGGATAAATTCACAATAAAATCACCAAAAGGAGAGCAAGAGGTTTTAGTCTGGTGTGTGATTGTCAGATTTTAGTTCTTAGTCCAGCTTGGCAGGAGAGCACATGCCAACCTCAAGAGCTAAGGGAACTGGCCACGCCTCATCCCGGGACTGCCAAGAGAGGGGCAGACATCTGTCCATGTCACCAAAGGATGCCAAGTCCCTGAACCAACTCCCTCCGCCTTACACACCAGCTCAGGGAATGGTTGCACCCACCATGGGCTGGGTTCTCCTCATCAATTAGTCTCCTGCAGGCTTGCTCAGGGCTTAACAACTGATTCTTTGCAAATGTGTCCAGAGCTTGAGCCTTCGATGGTTAGGTTGACACCTGTTTCAAACCACCATGAACATTTGGCTTATTTGCTTTATTACTTTTCTCTCGTCATATAGATAGATAGTTATAGAGATGATTTCTGTGTGCACTATTATAATATCACATATAAAAATATAAACACTAAATTTTATTACTACATGAGAGGAAGGTACAGACATGCCAATTCTGTACCCCTAAAACATTTCGGGGTACATGTAACACAGTTGGTAGAGCACTTGACTGGCATGCGTGAAGGTCTGGGTTCCATCCCAGCACAGCATAAACCAGGCTGGTACCATGTGACGCTCATCCCAGCACCTGGGAGGTGAAAACAGAAAGATCAAGAATTCGGGGCTGGAGAGGTGGTTCAGGAGTTAAGCCTCTGCCTTGCAGGCAGAAGGTCCTGAGTTCAGATCCCAGATCCCACGTACAGACGCCAGGTGGAAGCGGGGAAGGCTTGCGCTTCTGGTCCTGGTAGGGCGGAGCCTGTGAATCCCGGGGCAGAGTAAACGAGGAGGTGGAGGCGTCCATGGTGGTTCCTGAATTCCTCCGTGGTTCTACACACACACACAGTCACACAAACGTGCATGCGCACATACATACGCACACACGCACAATTGAATAAATAATAATAAAAAAATTAAAAAAAAAAAAGATCAAGAATTTCAGCTCATCTCGGGTTACACAGCAAGGTTGAGGCCAAGCAGTGTGATGCTGAGACCTTGTCCAAAGATAGATGATAGATGATAGATAGATGATAGATTGATAGATGGATGATAGATGGATAGGTAGATAGATGATCAGTAATAGATGATAGATGACAGATAGATAGATGATAGATAAATGATAGGTAGATAGATGATAGATAAATGGTAGATAGATGATAGATTGATAGATTGATAGGCAGACATGACAGATAGATAGGTAGGTAGATAGGTAAGTAGATAAATAGATGGTAGATAGGTAGATGATAGGTAGATAGACTGACTAGATTTATAGGTAGATATATAGATAAGATAGATGATAAATAGATGATAGGGAGATAGATGATAGAGAAAGAGAGAGATAGATAGATGATAGATAGATTGATAGATAGGTAAATAGATGATAAATAATAGTGCTGTAGTTCGCCTGCATGGTTGCTGATAAATGATCATCAAACAGCTTAAGGGAACAAGGGACTTATTTCCTTATGACAGTCCGGTTACAGTTCTCAGTCCAGCTTGACTGAGAGAGCATGCGCCAACATCAGGGCTGAGGGAACTGGCCACACCATCACCATGTAATGGCTGAGGGATGGACAATCCTTACTTGCTAGACCAGCATGTCTGGCCAAGTATACACAAGGATGCCAACTCTCTCAACCAGCTCTCTATGAAATATCCAAGGCCTAATCCCACCCACCATGGGCTGAGTCTTCCCCATCAGCTAGACAATCTCCTTCATGTTTGCTCTGGGCTTAACTTAACCATCAACTCTCTACAGCTGTGCCCAGAGCTCAAACCCTCAAAGAGTCAAGTTGACACCTGTGCTTAACTATGACACTCCACCCCTTGTCAATTTGACACAAAAACAATAGCACTTTTAAACTGAAACCTTCAGTCCTTGTCCCCATAGATGTTAAAAGTTACCTTAAAATATAAATATGTTTCATGGACAAATTTAAAATGTTTTCTCATTAAAATTTCAGTTCCAACATTTTAAAAGTTCAAAGTTCTTTAACCTTAAGAGCCTTAAGTCAGAATAAGTTAAATATGATAAAACATTAAAACATAAGTGTAGAGTCCACCATCCACAGCGTGGCGTGTCTCCACCCACTCACATACTCATTCACACGATTGTGCACGATTGCGCAGCCTGCTGCGATGACGAAGAAAGGTAAGTCCTGCCATCCCCACCTCCGCCTCAATTCCCCAGAGACTCGGCCACGGGACGGGGAGTTTGTCAAAGGAAATCTCAGTTTATTGGGGGTAACAAAGCAGCTTATATAGACAAAAGACCATGAGGTGCCAAACAGGCAGCCAATTGTGTCAAAGGTCAACACAACCTTCAGGTTCCACAGGTCAAGTCCAACATCAGTTCAGTGAGGAAGGCAGGTCAATACCTGCAAGCCAATTAGGGCTCTCTGTAATGTGATCAGGGTTACGCCCAGGACAATAGCCCTTAGCGCCATCTTTAGTCCCATGTGCCCGTCCATGCCCTGGGGCAAATCCTGGTCGGGCCCAACACATAAGGATCTTAAACAAGAAGAAAACATTAAGAAGATCAAAGTCCAGAAAATCAAATACCACATCCTTTACTTTAATGTCCATCTTCTGTTGCTCATCACATAGTCAAGGCAGCTCAAAGATTCTAGGCATTCCCAGTCCCTGTTTGCAGCTTGAAGTTGCAAGAGCAGAGTTCCTCTGAACCAGGCTGAATCTCCACTCGCAGTCGTCCTCAGCAGCAGTCCCACAGTTCTGGCATCGCAAACACAACTCTGGGTTCTCCTCTGCAGCTTTAAGCTTCACCATCTCTTGCAGGACTCTACGCCTGCCACTTGGTGCCAAGCTTTTGCTGCTCTCCACGAACCCCTCAGTAGTACACGAAAACCAGTATCACCTGAGGGACGCTGCCTGATTCCGAAGCAAGGTTGAAACGTAGCTTGGTCCACTGGAGCTACGGCTGCACCAACTTTAATGAACTAGAGCTGGAAAAGCCTCTTTTCCAGGCGGCCAAACATCCAAAGGGCAAGAAACGGCTTTAACTTGGGTTTCCGGCCCCTGAAGGAATCTGGGTTTTCAAACCACAAACTTGCCATATGGTGGTTTTCACATCTTCCACCGTCCCAGTGTCACTAGGTTTTCCTTCACTGATACTCATTTGTCCAACAGCAGCAGATATTCTGCTGCCTGCCCTTTGCACATCCAAACCTTCAAGGCTGCCAACACAGCTCTCCTCTGTCAAGCAAACCAGTCCATCATCTTTAAATTCAGCTTTACCAAAGTCCTTGTTCCCCTCAGCACAAATTGGGCCCAAAAAATCTCTCTCAGCAATTGGCCCACTAAACTCTGAAGAACGGTGTTTGTAAATCCACAAAGTGAAAATTCTCAAGCATTTCCAACTTTGTCCAGGGAAATGGTTCAAAAGCCACAATGTCCACATAGTCAGATTTATCAGCAACACCCCACTTCCTGGGTACCAAATTCTGTTGCAGTCTGCCTGCATGGTTGCTGATAAATGACCATCCATCAAACGGCTTAAGGGAACAAGGGTTTATTCTCTCTTACAATTCCTGGTTACAGTTCTCAGTCCAGCTTGACGGGAGAGCACGCACCAGCACCAGGGCCGAGGGAAATGGCCACACCATCACCACATAACGGCTTGAGAGATGACGATCCTTACTTGCCAGAGGGTCTTCCCCATCAGCTAGACAATCTCCTTCAGGTTTGCTCTGGGCTTAACTCAATCATCAACTCTTCACAACTGTGCCCAGAGCTCAAACCCCTAAAGAGTCAAGTTGACACCTGTCCTTAACTATGACAGATAGATAAATAGATAGATAGATAGATGATAGATAATAGACAGACAGACAGAGGCTTGGAGAGAGGGTTGGAGAGAAGGATGGAGAGAGGGTTGGAGAGGGATATAAAGAGGGCTGGAAAGAGGGCTGGAGAGAGGCTGGAGAGAGGGTTGAGACAGAGTTGGAGACAGGGATGGAGACAGCGATGGAGACAGGGATGGAGAGAGGGCTCAGCAGATCAGGCACCAGCACACCAACCTACTCACCTGAGCTCCATCCCTAGAAGCCACGTGTGGAAGGAGAGAACTGACTTCCGAAATTTGCCCTCTGTCCTCCACCCACCTATGCAGCTTCTGTGGGACACAGGTGACTTGCCAGTATCTACACCACTGGAGGACGACTCCCCCCTCCTGCAGCAGATATTAACTGGAAAAAATAAAAGTAAAAATAGTGCCCACAATTCTCCCCACGAATCCCCAAATGTTGACACCTCTCCACATTTGTTCTCTTTCCTCTCACCAGTCCTGGAATGCTTTCCGTATTTTCTTTCTGAAGAAGTTGAGTTAGTCACAGAAGATAATGAGAGAGAAAGCTCGTGGCGCCGTTGAGAGGTGGAGCCT
Organism: Typhlomys cinereus; assembly: GCA_023101885.1. Lineage (NCBI taxonomy): Eukaryota > Metazoa > Chordata > Mammalia > Rodentia > Platacanthomyidae > Typhlomys > Typhlomys cinereus. The sequence goes on along the minus strand of JALPQD010000374.1, from coordinate 36,633 downwards.
TGCTGGAGGAAGGTAGGGGGCGGGCCTTGAGTTCTGGCAGCCGGGCTCTGCTTCCTGTCTGCTTGCTCTCTGCCTCCCTTAGGATGGCAGGGGTGGGGGGGGAGTGGGGATGAGAGGGTCGGGATGGGGGGTGATCTGAACCAGCCTTCTGCCTCTGCCTCCAGCCATGTCTGCCTTCTTGCTATGCAACTCCTGCCACCATGAAGTAACTCGTGGGGCCCCATGGAGCCATAATGGACTATCCTACGGATACCTTCACCCATGACTCTTCTCGGTTGCTGTGAGACGCCTCAAAGCAAGCACATTTTTCTTTTACAATTCGCTTGTACATGGTGCCCTGGATGGTCCACAGGTGATCAGGAACCAGCATGGACGCCTCCACCTCCTCGTTTACTTCTGCCCCTGGAATTCACCAGGATCCGCCCTACCAGGACCAGAAATGCAGGCCGTCCCCGCTTCCGCCCGGAGTCTATACTTGGGGTCTAGGATCCGAACTCAGGACCTTCTGCCTGCAAGGCAGAGGCTTAACCTCTGAACCATCTCTCCAGCCCCAAAGTCAAGCAACTTAAAGGAGAAAGGGAGATTTAGGTTCCAGAGGGGAGATACAGTCCCTTATGGTGGGAAAGGCATGGCTGGCTGGCGGAAGCTGGAGGCAGCTTGAACTTTTGAATCCCCTGAGTTCAAAACTATCATTTAATCCTTTGGTCACAGGTTGCTATTAAAATCAGGACATTAGCATTGGCACATAGCGTTATCTAATCTACAGCGCTAACTCTGATCTCCTCAAGTGCCCCAGCTCATCTTGAGTGAGGTGATTTTCCTAGAATCGGCAATTTTGATAATTGTCCCTGTTTATCCAGGGGATTTGACATTCTCATCATTTCTGTTTTACTAAGGAAGGAAGGTTCCGGAAGATGATGTAACTTGCCCAGTCACAAGGATAGTAGGTGGCAGAACTGCTTTCCTAACTTGTGACTGAGGTTCCAGCCTCCAGCCTGTCCTGAACCCCAGTTGCGCATGATCCTGGGGGTTGCTATTATATATAGGAAGTAGAAGGTTGACCACAGGACTCCCACAATGTAGCTCTTATGAGTCCATACCACATGGGAGTGGAACTTGTGAGCGCCACAGATGCTTTTGAGTGACCCATGGCTCCGTAATTGACCCCAATAAACTCGGCTCACCAACTCGGACTTGGATAGAAACTTTTTTCTGGTCCGTTGCCCTGTCTAAGACGAACAGGTTTGTTTTGCCTGTTTTGTTGTGTGACAGGAAAAGTCACACAACAAACTGGCACCCAAGTAGACAAGTGGACCCTTGAGGTTGGTTAGCCCCACCCTGCCTCTCACTAGGCAGGTGCAGTCTGCTCTCTCAGCCTCCTTAGAGCAGACCGTGAAAGGGATGTGAAACACATGAAATGAACTACCTCAGCCTTTTCTGTATCTCCCCTCTGGAACCGTATGCCAAATAAATCTCCCGTTTCTTCCTGATTGTCTCATAGCAACAGAAAGACTAACTGGGACAGGAGGGGATGGCGAGCCTTCCTGCTTCAATGGCCATTGTGGGGCGCTTGATACGGGGAGACAACCGAGCAGCTATTCTGAGATTGCTCTCCAGTGGCTCTTCCTTGGGGAAAGTTCCACTAGAACCAGCTTCCACTCTGGGATATGTGTAGCGCAATGCGTCTTCTTAGTCTTATCAATTATGACGGGAAAGTAGAATCATCGCATGTGTGTGACTGTGAGTCAGAGGAAAAGTAGCTTCAGAAACTAGAAGCCAGAAAGATGGTTTCATGGACTGTCTCGGACTGGCCCTTGGATGGTCCAAACTTCCTCTAGTCAACAGGAAATAGCTCACCACAATTGGGAAGTAAAACCCAGTAAGAGATTCCCCAGGAGACACACCTGAGTACCGAAGAAAACAATTGTCCCGTGGTAACCTCTGCACTGTTACAAACTAATATGTATGGACTGAATCTTATCCATAGGAGGTCGTCATGCATACATGATTATACAGAAAGGAATGTGAGAGGGAGTGACATGCATGCACCTGTGGAGGTCCGAGAACAGCTTGTGGATCAAATTCAGGTCATAAGACTTGGCAGCAAGCAAGGCAGCCCAGGATTTACCCCAGGACATTGCTGAGCACATGGGACCAAAGATGGGGCTGAGAGCTAGTGTCCTGGGTGTAACCCTGATCACATTACAGAGAGCCCTAATTGGCTTTCAGGAATTGACCTACCTTCCTTATTGAGTTACATCCAGCCTGACCTCTAGGGCCTGGATGTTGGGTTGACTTTTGACACAATTGGCTGCCCATTTCACGCCCTGTGGTCCTTTGTCTATATAAGCTGTTTGTTACCCCCCCCCAATAAATCGAGATTTTGCTCTGACAAACTCCCCGCCTGTGGCTGAGTCTCTGGAGAGTTGAGGCAGAGGTGCGGGCGGCCGGGCTTACCTATCTTCGTCCCACAGCCTAGAGCCGTGTAATAATGTGTGAGTGAGTGTGTGAGTGGGTGGAGAGACCCCATGTTATGAGTGGAAAACTCCACGACTTCTAATTTTTATTCTTTTTATTTTTTAAGCTTTTTTAAAGCTTAAAAGTGTGTGTGTGTGTGTGTGTGTGTGTGTGTGTGTGTGGTGCGTGCTTGGAACATGTCTCTGTGGAGGACCAGGGTGACTTTGGGAATCATACTGATTGCTTCTCCCTCCTTGCTTTGCTCTGGGATTTACCAGGATCCGCTGACTAGGGCCAAACATATGGGCCGCATTGTGTTTCAGCCTGGTGTTTGGTACATGGGACCTGGGATTCAAACTCAGGACCCTCTGCTTGCAAGGCAGAGTCTTAACCCCTGAGCCATCTCTCCAGACCCAATAATTATGATAATTTTAAGAAATTAAGCTTGCAACAATTAAAGTGATTTATATGTCTGATAGGTAAAGCATTCGTATTGAAAGTGGGTGTTGGATTGGTGAGATTAGTCACTGGGTAAAATTGCTTGCCATGTAGGCCTGAGTTCAGTTCCTGGAGTTCATACGAAGGAGAAAAAAATACTTTCCAAGGTTGCTCTCTGTCCTCCACACATGCTCCTATACTCACATATGGCACAAAATAAAAAAATCTTTTAAATGTTAAAAGTATTTCCTTCTATAAGTGTCATTATAATAAAAATAACGGTTTAATTTTAAAAAAAAAGGAACCATTGTGTGCACATGAATCACAAATTAATGCCACAAAATGATTCAAATGAAGGAGTCTTTGTATTTGCAGGTGGTCAGAACAGGCTCACGCCAGAAAGAGCTTTTGTCTCAGAAGATGGTAAGGGAAGGAGTTAATAAAAAACAGAAACCACAATTACTCATGAGTCAGCTGACAGAATATCAAAAGGCTCAGTTAGAAAAAAAGTAACTTTACAGTATTGTAAGCATGACAGCCTTCCTTGACCCCCAGGAGACTGGGTTGGGTGGTTCTGATTCATAGCTGTAGTTACCATAAGGAAAGAAGTTTAGGGAAAAGTAAGAAACAGCCCAAACTAGTTGAAACAAAGCCAAGTTACTTTTGTTATTTTCAGTTTTGTCACTTCAAAATGCACAAAATAGGGGCTGGAAATAAAGCTCAGTAGTAGAATACTTCACTTGCATGAATGAGGACCCCAACTCTGAAAAATTTTTAAAAAAGATAAACACATCCAAAATGAATGAATATCATGGTATTTAGAGTACAACTCTATACATGCTGGAAATTTTTAAATATGTATATTTAAAATCAGTCTCATTTAAATGGCATATGGTTGGGACGAGGAGGTCATCCTTGGCTACAAGTGACCCCAGTCTAAAACACACGAGACCCTGTCTCAAAGAAAGAAAGAAAAAAATCAAGTCTCATTAAATGTTCCTTCCGCTAAGTTTAAAGTCGAAACTTGTAAAAGTAAAAGCACAATGGGTTTCCAGGCCTGGGAGGTGCTGGGAGGTGCTGGGAGGTTCAGGTGTAAAACTGAAAGGTGGGAGATGTTGGCGGTCCCATCACTCCAGATCTGCCCACCATAGCGCTTGGAGGCTGGCGTTTCGAATGATTCCGCCACAGCTGAATTAGCCTTTCAAATTGCTCGGTAATCGTGTGCAGTTATTTTCCAACTTTAGCATGCACCACAGCATCTGCAGCGTTTGCAGAATTAGATAGCGGACCCCTTTCCTAGGGGTGCCTCCCGCTGCTGGACTGGGTCCCTGAGTTTGCCTTCCTAAATTCCAGATGTCCTTGATCCGCCGGAAACGCCCGCCACATCTCGTGAGCACCAGGTTAGGGTTACCGAAGCCAGGATTTAGCAACCTTAGCGTTTAGCTTTAGTTGTTTTCCACGCATCCATTCGGGTCTCTCCAGGGAAACCCGGACACCGGAGACCCCTGTCCATGGTCAGCCCAGGAGCAGTTATCAGGTTGCTGACAGCTGGGCCTCAGATGGTCATTCCAGAAGGAACTGCCTCCAAGACGTGCTGCAATACGGATTAAACTCCGCCCGCGAGCCCGGGGTGGCGGGAGGCCAGACTCCCCGCGCCAAGCGCAGAGGCGCGGCACGGGGCGGGGCTGGAGGCAGGGCCTCTGCGGGGCGGGGCCACGGCGGCGGGTCCTCACCGAGGGAGGCCAAGCAGCTGACCTCGGCGCCCACTGCGGAGCCGAGCTGCCGCGCCGCGATCATGCCAGGAGCCCTGGCCTGCGCGCTCTCCTTGCTCCTGGCGCCGTTGCTGCTGGGCTCTGCGCACGGCTTCCAAGTAAGTCTGCGGCGCTCCCACGCGGGGACGCACTGCTGCTAGGAAGCGGGCCGAGGCCGGGGCCACCCGCGGCTCTGCAAAGCGGGGAGACGATCCGATCGGCGAGGCGTCCCCGGGCGGGCAGGCAGCCGCCGGCCGCAGGCAGTGGACCGGCCTCCCGTCGGGGGCGGGCCGGCCGGGCGGGTGCGCGTCCTTCCTGGCGGCTCCGGCGCCGCGGGTTCCGCTCCGGCCGTTCCTTGCTCCGGGACCTGCTTCCCCATTTGGGGAAGCCTGGCGATGGGGTGCTAGATGAGGTGCGCCTAAACCCTTCCGAGCTTCGGCTTCCGGAAACAGGGGATCGGGATTGCGCGGGCTGCTGGAGGGCGCCGCGGGCCGTGGTGTGGGGCGCGATCGTTGCCTATAGGGTTCGTGCTCTGCGGAGCGCTCCGGAAGAACAAATGGGGGGTCAGGAAAGATTCCTGGGGGGGGGACACCGGAGTATTGGCCTTCGGGGCGATGGCCCCTTTTGAACATCTGGCTCTCCTCTCGCCAACCCCCTGCTGCCTGCTGTTGACTCGGGGGGCGGTGTGTGTGTGGGGGTCCATCGTCTTTGGTGGGAGCCTTTTCTTTTTGGGGAGTTTGGAGGTGCAAGCAAAGGGTGGATAGAGACAAGGAGGGCGTCAGCTGACTGGAGCGAGGTCTGTGAGGCTCGGGGAGCGCGCGCCTGCCTTGGAGACCCGGGCGTGGTGGAAGGAGGCAGGTGCTCTTTTTTGCAAGGTTCTGCGAACCAGTTCGGGTGCCTCCGGGGTCCAGGTAGGCTGGCCGAGTCGAGGGCAAGTTTCAAGTTACAAGTTGGGCGCAATTTGAGCCTTCCAACTTGTAAAAGTTACACCCTTTGATAAAAGGCTTGAGTATCTACCTAGACAGGGAAATGTCACATTTATACAAACATTTGGGTTCAAAGTTTTAAATATTAGGGAAACGGCTCCTGAGAATGTTTCCATTTGGGGGAAAATTCTCGTTAAGAGCTAGCCAGTTAGGAAAGGCAGTGGGAAGAGGGGAGAATCATCAGGATTTTTCAAAGATTCCCCAATACTATTAAGTAAGCAGGTAGGGGTCACACAAGGGATTTGCCTCGAATTGTAGATGCGTTGGTGTCTGTCTTGAGCATTACACTAGAAAATGACCAGCAGCCTAGCTTCCCATTGCTTCTTTGTTTGTACTTAACAAACGTAGTTCTCAAAATTTGACCTAAATGAAAACTTTAGGTCACATCAATTTCCTTAAGAAGTCATAAATCCATTACATGCAAATAAGCAACACCTTTATTTTAAAAAAGATAGTGTGGGGGGCTGGAGAGGTGGCTCAGGGGTTAAGCCGCTGCCTTGCAGGTGGAAGGTCCTGAGTTCGGATCCTAGACCCCACATATACAAGCCGGGCGGAAGCAGGGGTGGGGGAAGAGGAGAGGTGGCCTGCGTTTCTGGTCCTGGTAGGGCGGAGTCTGTGAATCCCGGGGCAGAGTAAACAAGGAGGAGATGGAGGCGTCCATGGTGGTTCCCGAATTCGCCCATGGTTCTACACACACACACACATACATACACACATGCACACACGCATACACACACAATTGAATAAATAATAAAAAAATAAAAAAGATAGTGTCTTTCCAACAATTTTAGGGCCGAGTTTACAATGTTTGCATTCTTAATAGAGTGTAATAGACAGCATCTCATGTAGCCCAGGCTTCCTCTGGAGCTGAACTTGACCTTGAATTTCTGATTTTCTTGCCTCCACTACCCCAGTGCTGTGGATTACAGGTGCGCATTGGATTAGACTGTGCCCAGTTTATGCGGTGCTGAGGATTGAACCCAGGGCTTCATGCATTGCTGGGCAAGCACTCTGCAACTGATTACATTCCCAGTCCCCAAAGTCAGATTGTTACGGCTACTTTCCACAATCTGCACTCTATCATGTGTTAGTAAGTAGTCTCTGGAAAAGTTCATTGTACGTTCATGGGGGAGGGGTTGTCTCAAAATGGAAGGACAGAACTGGCTTAATGTTACTATGAAAATAGTTTTGAGTCAAGGAGTCCCCTCCTGCACCCCCAAAGGGTCTTCTCAGACTATAGGTTGAGAACAAATAATTTAGAATAATGCTTTTCCTTCTTTTTTTTTTTTTTTTAAAGTTCATGTTCACTGTGGGAAAATGTAACCAGTGAGGTTGGTTCGTGCGTGGAATGCTTGTCCAGCATCCCTACGCTGAGCAAAACCTTCAATCCTTGGTAAAAAACTGACTGGCATCGTGGCACACGCTTAGGATCTCAGCAGGCAGGAGGCGGAAGCAGGTCTTTACACGGTGTATTTTGAGGCCAGCTTGAGATACCAGAGACCAGGATGAAGGGATGGAGGAAGGGAGAGAAAGGAAGGAAAGAAGGAAGGTAACTCAGTCATCACGTGTGAGTCTGTGGTTGGTTTGTTTTTTAATAATAAGGTGTAGCAGTGACTTCTAATGGAGCGTGGCCTGGACTTGAGGCAGTGTGAACCGATGCCAGTGGTCTCTGGGTTTTGGATGGGGCCCAGGACTCTTAATCTAATTGATCTGTCCCACAAAGCTGATGCTGGTTCCTGGTTGCAGGCGGAGCTGACCCGGAAGTCTCTCCTCGGCTACCGTCCTTTCTAAAGAGCTCGCTCAGCCCTTCCAGGGCTCGCCTTGCCCACAGCTGGAGGGGACCCCTTTGGAGCAGAGAGAATGACGTTCCTCCGGCAGCTGTCCCTGGGTTCCAAGGCCGCCCTGGTGGCGGCCACCATCTTCGTGTCCATGATCCTCTCGCGGTCCCTGCTGGCCGAGACCCTGGAGCTCCGAGCCTGGCGCTGGCTCTTTCGGCTGCAGCTCGCCCTGTTCGTCAACTCGCTCATGCTCCTCGGCTCGCTGTACATCTGGCGGAGCACAGTGAGCCACCTCAGCCACTCGCCAGCCGTGGACTCCACCTGCTTCCAGCTGTGGAAGCTGACGGTCGTGGCCTTTCTGGTCCTGGCCCATTCCAGCTTCTTCACCACGCTCTTCCTCGTGGCCGAGGAGCCCTATGTCTTCTCCCTGGCCGCCTACTCCTGCCTGGGCGCGTACATCATCATGGTCTTCTTCCTCTGCGTCCTGAGCGCCATGGAGCAGGCCTACCAGTTCCTGGCCTGGCGCAGCGGGAGGGTGGTGGGCAGTCTCGACAAGACCAGGAAGCTGGCGCTCAGACCGGCCCTGGCGGTCATCGTGACCGCCGTGCTCAGCACCGTCGGCCTTCTCAATGCCGCCCAGCCCCCGGTGGTGACGACCGTGGAGGTGCCCGTCCATCAGCTGCCCACCTCCATGAACAACCTCAAGATCGTCCTCCTGTCCGACATTCACTTGGGACCCACCGTGGGCAGGACGAAGATGGAGATGTTTGTGAAGATGGTGAACCGGCTGGAGCCCGACGTGACGGTGATCGTGGGAGACCTCTCCGATTCGGAAGCCTCGGTCCTACAGACTGCCGTGGCGCCTCTGGGACAGCTCCGTTCCCGCCTGGGCACCTACTTCGTGACTGGGAATCACGAGTACTACACGTCGGATGTCAGCAACTGGTTTGCGCTGTTGGAATCCCTGCGCGTCCGGCCCCTGCACAATGAGAACGTGAAGATTGTTGCTCCCCAGGATCGGCTTGGTAGCGGGGGTGACAAAGAGTGGATCTGCTTGGCGGGCGTGGACGACATCGAAGCGGACATCCTGCACTACGCTGGCCACGGCATGGATCTGACCAAGGCCTTGGAGGGCTGCACTTCCGACCACGCCACCATCTTGCTGGCTCACCAGCCTTTGGCTGCCAAGAGAGCCCTGCAGGAGCGGCCAGATATTAACTTGATCCTTTCTGGGCACACACACGCCGGGCAGATCTTCCCCTGGAACGTGGCTGCCTATCTTCTTAATCCTTTCTTTGCTGGACTCTACCAAGTGGCCCAGACCACCTTTGTGTATGTCAGCCCGGGCACTGCTTACTACGGGATTCCCATGAGGTTAGGGAGCCGGGCAGAAATCACGGAACTCATCCTCTGGCGGGCTCCCTGAATCTGCCCCGGTGGCCCCATCCCTGGCGCGAACCTTCACCCTCATCATCCCCCTGCAGGGCGGTTTGCCTGCTTTGCCCGCTCCTGCCAACACCTGCCTGGCCGCAGCCTGCTGGCAACAGTGATGGGTGGTTGGGAACCACCTGGCGAGTTCAAGCTGGTTTAACTCTTTCGAGGATCAGTTGCTTTTTTGATATGCCCTGTGAGGTCACTCGGTCACATGCATGAAAGCACACACCTATTTTCCAGCTGGTGTGGAGCGGAAGCTCCCCTGCGGAACTGGGGGGGGGGGTGAACTGGAGGGTGGGGCTGCAGACTCAGGAAGGGGGCGGGGAGGGGCCTTTGTTTCCCCGATGCTTTTTCACATCTGTTAGGACCCAAGTCTAGAGCCCTGTGGGGTGTGGCTCTTTTGGAATGTTGGAGAAGCATGGTCTCCTGGAGTCCACCAGAGTCGCCTTTATGGGGGGCATCAACGGAGCACACTGGAAACACAGTGCGCCTTCTGTTTGGACCGTGAATGACGCTGTTCTCCAGGGCTGGGCTGGGCTCAGGTCACTTGAGACAAAGCCGTGGGCAGCAGGGTAGGAAGCGGTGATGAGGCAGCACACCTGCCAAGGGACCAGACGACTTTACATCTCATCTTGTAGAGCCTTGGGGGAAGTGGTTAGGGACAGCTGTTTAGGGATAAAGTAGGGCAAAGAGGGTAGACATGGTGGAGGGCCTAGTGTAGCCTAGTGGCAGAACTCCTGCCTGTAGGTGTTGGGCTCTGGGTGCCATCCCAGCACTGTGAAACAAAGCAAAACTAAATATTTACATTGGAGAGTATATTAACACACATACACACACACACACAGGGTGAGTGGAGAAGGGGTAGGATTTAAAGATCTTTGCACAATCTACAGGTCTATGGTAAAGTATCTTTGCTACTTACAGTGGGTCTAGGATTCTAATGCAGGTAAACATGAAAAGAAGGCTCTAGAATCTCAGGTCTCTTCCATGTGGTTCGCGTGATAGAAGCTGGTTTCAGTTCATCTGAAAACTGGGAGGAGTAGGGGCCTGGATGGGAGTTCCTGGTTTCACAAGGGGTCTGTTACATGTAAGGGTGAGCTTCTGATCCCTCACCCCTGATTTGGGTCTGAATGCAAAAGCTGGCGTGGGGTGTGGCCGGATTCAGGTTCCCCCAAGCCCTGGCTGTGGAGTAAAGGTTTCCTTCTATCTTCTGGGAAGATTGTAATCTATCTACCTTGGCCTCTAGGACCATTCCTAGACAGCCCCCCCCCACCCCAGCACTCCCCCCAAACTGGTTATCTTGTGAAGTGACTTGCAATTCTATTGCTCTAGACTTTGCCTGCATCAAAAGAGACTGCTTGAGGCTGGAAAGACTTGGTCCTTGGGATGGCAAGAAATGAGATGTGTTCAAGGTGTCTCTCTGGGTAACTTCAGACTTGGGGGCTGAGAGTCTTCCGGCAGGGAACCCTCTATCTAGAGGGGTGCACTAGAGTCAAAGTGTCCTGTGACCTGGTCCCTTGTGAATTCTTGGCTTCTGCCCACCCTGAAATGGGTGTGATTCCTGTATCTACCTCAAGGCTGCTTTGAGTGTTGCGCTAATGTTTTAGTGTGTTGAGACCTACTAAGGGCCTGTGCTAGGCGCATGTGCCCAGAGAATCTCTGGAGCAAGTGCTGCCAGGAGGGTGTGCCCTCCTCTTCTACCCCCTGCTTCATTAATGGGGTGTGGGGGATGCAGGGGACCACCTGTTCTTGTTGCTGGGGAACCAGGATGTTGACAGTAGGCTGCCCGGGATGTGAGGGTGCACACTTGTACTCTGGGCATTTAGGGGTGGAAGCAGGATGTTCGGGAGTTCAAGCCCACCCTAGGCTACTGTGAGATGCCCATCTTAAAAGGAAATACCTTTGCCTGGAGGAGGTGGTGGACTCATCCCCTAACCCTGACATCTTGTGTAGAATTTCAGGCCAGTGGAAGACTGATGGTGGGATTCTAGAGGTGGGAGCCACTCAGGGCTCTGCAGTTCTCAGACCCTCTGGTGCCGGGCACCGCTCTGGGGTGTGCTAGCCTGAGTTCTCCCTCCCCTCCCCCCCATCCCATGACCCAGCCCTTTGGGGACCATTCTGACTGCCTTTCCATCCTCCTCTGTTCTAGAATTCACCAGACCCACTTGATTCAGTTTCACTGATTTTTGATGCCACCGATAGCCTTTTGACTGAACCCGCCATTAATATTGTTTGAACTACTTTCTTCATTTCTGGGTCTTTCCCTTCAGGGCCCCAGGCTGGATGACATTAGCTTTCATGAAGTCTTACGTTGTGTTTTGTGTCCTTGTTTTTTGTTGTTCTCTTCAACGCCCTCGTTTGGTGGTCTGTGTACCTTTCGCCCACCCTGCATGTTGTCATTGTTATTGTTGCCCATTTGTTTGATTTTTATTTATTTATTTTTGTGGCAGAGTCTTGCTGTGCAGATCAGGCTGCCCTGGCGTTTGCAGTCATTCATTCTGTCTGTGACTCCCGGTGCTGGGATTACAGGCACGTGCACCACGGTTCCTGGTTCCTTTTCTTTCTGAGGCCATTGTTTGGCCACATGATCTTCTAGTAGTAGAAAGGGGTTTGGCATGGATGGTCAATAACAGAGAACTTGCCTAGCATGTGTGAGGGTCTGTGTTCAATCCTAATACCATTAAAAAAAAAAAAAAAAAAAGGAGGGGAAGGAAGAACTGGAGAGTTGGCTCAGGGGTTAAGACCCTGCCTTGCAAGCAGAAGTATTTGAGTTCGAATCCCAGGTCCCAGGTAGGCACACCAGGCGAAAATGGTGGTGGCCTCTACTGGTGGGCGGAGCCTGGGAAACCCCAGAGCGAAGCAGAAAGAGGTAGAAGCAATTCAGGATGATTCCTGAAGTTATCCTTGGTCCTCCACAGGGACACACAGTGCCCTCTGACACACACACACACACACACAACACACACACACACACAACACACAAGTAGATGGGGTTGGAGAGATGACTTAGTGGGTAAAAGTGCTTGCTGTGGAGCATGAGGGCCTGAGTTCAGATCCCCACCAGCTATGTTAAAAGTCCGGCACAGCCGTGTGCTCCTTCAGTCCTAGTGTGCTATGCATCTCTCTCTTGCTCCCTCCCTGTCTCAAGTAAATAAAAAGATTGAAAAAAGATTAAAAGAGATAGAGGAAGACCCCTGATGTCGACCTCATCCACACTCATGCACCCACGCGTGTGGACACACGTGCACACGCGCACACAGGAAAGTGATCACAGTATCTTCTGTTCGGAAAACCCTGCATCTGTTAACAGAAGGACAATGGGTCCATTCTGTGGATTGCTGACCGGCGTCGGTGTCCTCTTGGGCCTGAGTGGGTTTTGCTCGGTGGAAATTTCTCCATGACTGCTCACTGACCTTCTTTGTTTCGTTCATATTTGTAGCTGGAATTGTGCTGAGGAATGTTTGCTGATTGTGTGATTCTTCTTTCACTTTCCATTTCTTTAATCTGCTGCATGCACATTGAACTGTCCTGCTTTTGCCAAATGAGCCTTAGTGCCTACGGTAAGCGACTGCTACAAAATCACAATAAATTAGGGGCACGTGAGATGGCTCGGGGCTTAAATCTCTGCCTTGCAAGCAGAAGGACCTGAGTTCAGATCCCAGACCCCATGTAAAAATGCCACGTGGAAATGGCGGCAGCTTGTACTTCTCACCCTGGAAGGTGAAGCCTGGGAAACCCTAGAAAAAAAAAGCAATAAGGATGTGCCGCGATCCAGAGGGATTCCCAGTGTCACCCTTGGGCCTCCATAGGCACACACACCCCAGTACCCTCTAATACACACATACAAAAAAAAAGCCAAAAAAAAAAAACCCTCAATAAATTAATTCTCCTTCATCTATTGCAAACATCCAACTAGCTTACTTTTTTTTTTTTAAAGACAGGTTGATTTCAAACTTGTGATATAGCCAGGGATGACCTTCATCCTCGCTTCTTCCCACCTCTACTTC
>JALPQD010000374.1:0-18386 GCA_023101885.1 Typhlomys cinereus | reverse complement strand
GGTCCTGTGGGAGGAAGCCTGGGAAATCCCAGAGTGAAGCAAAAGGTGGTGGAAGCAATCCAGGATGATTCGAACCTACACACACACACCACACACACACACATACAGAAAATAAAGTATTCAAAAAAGAATATTAAAAACAAAGAACATACACAGTGGAACCTTGGGGAGTACAGCTGGATGAGAGAGGGGAAAATGGCCCATCAGGTGGGATCGGCCCGCAGGAGGGACCCCTACGAAATATGCGGCCACGATATGCCTGAACCTACCACAAAGAGTAGCAGCGAAAGCCAGAGGAATAACCCTATGAGTCCATGAAGAGAAGAGCCGGCAGGAGGGTGGGGGAGATTGAACTGGATTGAGAAGAAAGGGAGGGAGATAGAAGAGCAGGGGGGCCGGTAATGGAGCAGGGATTCGGACTAAATAGCTTGTGAAACAAAAAAAATCGTTAGAATAAGAATCAGAAGCCACCTAGCTCTTTTGGCAGAAACTGTTCTATTCCTTACATTTTGTTTTTAAAACACCGTCTGTTTAACTACCAGGGTCAGAGGAGCTCAGAACCAATAGACTCTTTATCAGAGCTCAAGCAGGTAATCCCCCTGTTAGACAGCACAGAAACGCCAGCAAAGCCATTAGACTGTCAGTCTCAAGAGAGCTTAGAGAGAAACATCACCGTAAGCCGAGGTTGGAAGGGAGAGCCGGACGAGGGGGAGCAACCCCGGGCTGCGCTTTTGAGTTACCGGCCAGCGTAAGTTAAGAGGACAGAGTAAAGTTACGAGTCGCACTGGTAGAATCTCGGAGAACTGAGACACGCACCCTGACCTTTATACTATCTACTATCTTATCCTAATCTGGCTATCTATCTGCTATCTATCTTATCTGGTATTTCAATCGCCTATCTATTTATCTGCTTCAAAATCTATCTGCTATCTACTATCTATCTGCGTATCTATTCTACCTACTATCTTATCTACTATCTATCTGTCTACTATTACTATCTATCTACTATCATTCTTCTATCTATCTATGATCGATTATTTTTAGCTATGATCTACGTGTGTGTGCACATACAGCCAGAAGCCCTTTTTGGTTTGATATATCAGCTGTCACATGTATTGCGCGGAGGCAGGTCCCCCAGAGTTCACAATGGTGGAAAGTTGTCCTCTGACTCCCCACCCATGTGTCTTCGATGCATTGGTGTTCCCATCTCTCTCTGTCATAAATTAAAATATACCACGAAAAAAAGTTTTGTTCTCTTGAATTCATGTTAGTTTTTTTTGAATTCATGGGCGTTTTTTTTTGAATTCACGTTAGTTTTTTTATTATTCCAAATTGTTGCGTGGTGTGGCAACGTGTGTGTGTGTGTGTGTGTGTGTGTGTGTGTTGTGTGTGTGTGTGACAGTGGTAAGTATGCTGTGTGTAGAAACAAGGGTGAATTAGCATAAGTGCAGGCTGCAGCCATTTCTGCCTGGAGTTTTATGTGGACCTGGGATCCAAACTCAGGACCTTCTGCTTGCAAGGCAGAGTCTTAATCCCTGAGCCATTTTTCTAGCTCCATGGTGTGTTCTTATCTCTCTTGAGTTTCTCATAGTTTATGGGGGCATGTTGGTGTGTCAGTCATTGTGCAGGTCTGGTAAGGACAAGTCTCACTGCAGTGAGTCCTGGATGTTAGGTGGGCTTTTTGAGGGCTTGGCTACTTCTAGGCCTTACTTCCAGTATAGTAGAAAGCAGTGTAAATTTCTGTCTAGCGTCCCACACCGGACATGGCGTGTGGGAGACCTTCTGCGGCTCAACTGGATCTTGCTGATAGTCTGCAAACTCTTCCGATTGGCAGTGATCCCAGTCTGTGGTTGACTGACTGACTTCAGAATTTGCTTTCTCTTCCTACACACTCCCTGTATTACACATGCTGCCGGTGCAGCCAGCTCGCCAAAATGGTAGTTTCATTACCACATTTCTTTATCTGCTTTTGCAGAGTGGTAGGTGAAGGGCGGGTTATTTTTTTCTTAATCTTTTTAAACCATGAGAGATAATCTTAGTGGCTTTCTTAGCTTCAAAACTTCATTGCTATCATAATACCCAACCCAAACAATGTAGGGGATTCATATCACCTTATAATTCTACGTCAGAGGGTTACCAGTAGGACTTCAGGAAACGAGCCACACCATATATCCAAAGTCAAGGCCTGATGCTAAGTACTAGCTTGTTAGTCTGCCAGATGTTAACTCACTCTGTCTGTCGTATCCATTGCCCATGGAGGTGGTCTCACCACAGTGGACAGGTCTTCCCACTTCAGTTAACACTTCAGGGCTGGAGAGATGGCTCAGGGGTTAAAGGCTTTGCCAGATGCCTAGATCCTGTGTAAAAATGCCAGGAGGAAATGGCGGCTGCATGCGATTCTGGCCCTGGAAGGCAGAATCTGGGAATCCCCAGGGCAGAGCAATGAAAAAAGTCAAGGGTGATTCCCGAAGGCAGCCTTGGGGCCTCCACAGCCACACACACTCAAGTGCCTTCTACTACACACAGTCACACACACCCACCTACACAGTCGCAAATGCCAGGAAGAAAGAGAAGAGAAGAGAGAGAGAAAAAGGAAAAGAGGAAGGGAGGGAAGGAGGGAGGGAGGGAGGGAAAAGAGAAAGAAACAAAGAAAGAGAAAGAAAGAAAATGAAAGAAAGAAAGAAGAAAGAGAGAGAGAGAAAGAAAGAAAGAAAGAGAAAGAAAGAAAGAAAAGAAAGAAAGAAAGAAAGAAAGAAAGAAAGAAAGAAAGAAAGAAGATAAAAAAGAAAAGAAAAATACAGTCAGGACCATCTCCCATTGGCTTGCCCAGAGGCCCGCCTTAAGGGGGTAACTTCTCATCAGGGTGTCCTGAAGCTACCACTCAACTCCCAGGCTGACAGCTGAAACGACTGCAGTGGCTGTAGCCCCCGAATGGCCCGGCGATCTCACTTGACTGCGTTACTGTTTTCTGAAGATTCCAGCTTTGCTGGGGGCCATGCTGGGGGCGGCAAGGTGGCGCCTGCTAGAGTAGCAGCTGCTGTAAATGCTCACTGTCGTGCGTTACCCTGTGTGCAGGTCCCCTCATCCTGCAGCGCCCTGAAGTTTCGTGCTTTCTGTATGTTACAACTGAGTCCACATGTATAGACCTGGCGACCTTCATGACAACTTTGAGGAGTGTTGCAGTCACCTGCATGGCTGCTGATAAATGACCATCAAATGGCTTAAGGGAACGAGGGATTTATTCTCTTACCATGATTGGTTACAGTTCTCAGTCCAGCTTGACAGGAGAGCACGCACCAGCACCAGGGCCGAGGGCACTGGCCACACCATCTCTACACAACAGCTGAGAGAGGGACAATCCTTACTTGCCAGACCAGCACGTCTGGCCAAGTGTACACAAGGATGCCAACTTCCTCGACCGACTCTCAGTATTTTATTCATCTGTTCAGGGCCTAGTCCCACCCTACCATAGGACTGGGCCTTCCCCATCAGCTAGACAATCTCCTGCAGGTTTGCTCTGAGCTTAACTCAGCCACTAATTCTCCACAAATGTGCCCAGAGTTCAAACCCTCAACCATCAAGTTGACACCTGTGCCTGACTAGGACAGGGAGCGTGTACATTTTTTTTCCATTTCTGCGTGTATGTGGAGGCATATGGGCATGCAGGAGGTGTGTTCATATGTGTGGGATACACGTGTGTGCAGATGAGTGTGCACACGTGTGCGCATGGAAGCCCGAGGTTTGACAGTGTGAATCGTGCTCCAGCACTCTTCCACCTGTTTGTTCTTGTGGCAGGATTTCTCATCACACCACTTAGACTAGCAAGTGGAGCTATCCTCTGCCTCACCAGCTTTGCTTTGGAGACTGCCAGTATCCACTTTGCAGGGCTGGAATTACAAACAGACCACCACATCCTCCTAGATCCAAACTCTCTCGGTCTTGTTTGTACAGAAGGTGTTTTTAACTACTGAGCCATTTCCCCAGTGCCAAGCAGGTATTTCCATTGTTCCTATAGACAGCGTACACCGTGGAATTTATTAAATCTTCATTTTAGCTGGGCACACTGACATACACCTGTAATCCCAACACTTGTGAGGTAGAGAGAAGAGACTCAGCAGTTCAGGGTCATCCGTATTCCACGGAGAATTCCGAGGCTAGCCCGTGGCTGAGGATGGTCTCACAGTTCTGATCTAACCTCCTCCTCCTCTCGAGTGCTGGGATTGTAAGCGTAGGTGTGATGTTTGTTACGCCAGCATATGTGCCCGCTAGGCTACAACTAGGCTACATCCTCATTCCAATGAAGGTAATTTTCAAAGAAAGAAACAAACCCTGCTGTGACCGAGTGGACAGTACAGTATTTAGCGAGTCTTTGTGCAGAGCTCGCCGCATGGAGACCTTCTGTGCTTTTGGTTTTCCATCATCCTGGCAGCGTGGGACACATACCAGGTGGACTCAGCTAACAAGCTTATTGTTACGGGGACCAGCTGGCTCCCCGAAATGTTTCAGGATTTCTGTCCAGGTTCTTGTTTTCTGGAGCCAAAGACCGAAACCAGAACCTGTGTAAAAAGGATCAGGGCAGAGTTAGTTAGGAGAGAAACAGAAAAGAATTCATGGACACAGACTTGGTGAGGGGCAAGGAAACCGTCTACTGGCTGGTTCAGTTGGGTATTTATAGATTTGGGGCAAGCCGCGGGGAAAAAATGACTTTTCCTTATTGGTTAGTTTTGATTTCTTTAAATTTGATTGGGCTCTTGGTCTTCCCCGTGTCTGATTGGTCTGCTCATGTCAGGTAGAACTCCTGACTGAGCTGTTTCTTTGGGGGGATTCAACTCATCTTTATTTGAGATACTGATCTCTATATCTTTTCACAAACAAACAGTTGGGGGAAGCTGGTCACCTTATCTCAGTGAGGGACCACTGGTAATTCCTGAGGGATAATCCTAGTGGTGGGGCAGACCGTCGAGGGGCTTCCCAGCCTGGCCACTCGCCTATTCTTAATGTGGGACCTGGGATCCGAACTCAGGATCTTCTGCTTGCAAGACAGACTCTTAACCCTGAGCCATCTCTCCAGCCCTATCCTATTCTTGACTGCCGAACAGAAACTGTTCTCTCTCCCACTGTGCGGGGGGACAGCTCGATCTTTGCCATCAGTCCCAGTGGGATAGACTGAGTCGCTGGCGTCTCCTGGTACTCAAAGGTGCGCGACGATGCTCTCTGTCTCGTTTTCAGATTACCTTGCGGCCGTGGACAAGTGGTTGGCAGTCCTCCTTCCCAAGATGAAGCCCTTCCTGTACCAGAATGGGGGGCCTATCATCACTGTGCAGGTAGCTGGAGCAGAGCGCTGGGTGGGTGGGAAGTGGGAAAGAGGGGGCCTGTCCATCAACCTTGCAGAAAATGCTGATGATGTTCCAACAGCCTTCGACGGGGCCAGGCTGCAAGTGGCACTGGGTGTGAATTGAATTTCGGGGAGCTGGAGAGATGGCTCGGGGGTAAAAGCTTTGCCTTGCAAGCAAAAAAAAAGACCTGAGTTCGGATCTCAGGTCCCATGCCAAAAATGTCAGGTAGACGTAGTGGTAGCCTGCGCTGCTGGCTCTGGAAGGCGGAGCCTGGGAAACCCTCTGAACAAAGCGGCAAGGAGGTAGAGCCATTCAGGGTGATTCTTGAAGTCCCCCTTGGACCTCCACAGGCATATATACTCAAGTGCACATATATACATACACATGCATACCATCCACATGCAAACACACACACTCACACACACATACACACACACAAACATGAAAAGCAAAAATCCCAGACACACTTCTTTGGTCAGGTGTTCACATGGAGGAGAGTAGAGCCGACTGACTGTCTTGGGAACGTTTGTTCTCATGACCAAGCCAGCCACAGCTGCCGCCGGTGATGCCCCCCCCTTTCCCTCATCCTCTGCCCTCATGTCTCTACCTGCTGAACTTCCAGCTGCTCAGTTTTACCCTCATTCACTAAAGGAAGAAACAGAGGAAACCACAACGAAGCTGTGGGAGCCGGAAGCAGAGAGCTTCCTGTGTGGGGAGTCTCTTTAAAGTGTGTGTGTGTGTGTGTATCAGAGGGCACTGCGTGTTCCTAATGGAGGAAAAAGAATGATTTTAGATATCATCTTTTTTTTTAACTTTGTTTATTATTTTGTGTGTGTGTGTGTGTGTGTGTATGCATAGGTGTGCATGCCACCCGGCCCTTGCTTATCTTTTTTATTATTATTATTATTATTATTTTCACTTTTACAAGCATATCAAGTATCCCAGCTCCCTCCCTCCTCCCTCCTTGCTTATCTTTTGGGATGTGGTTTGCATCCTTGCTCCTTGACTTAGAAGCCGTGTGTCTGGACTGACTTGGCTTCTTTGAAACGTTCAGAACCTTCTCTGGTGTCTCCCGTTGGGAAGAACATACGGCCACGTATCTTGTCTCATCTGTGGCCAGTTTATTTTTCCTTGAATATTTTATATTCTATTTATTTACTTGAGAGAGAGAGAAGATGCATGCACCCACGCACCCATGCATCTATGCGCCCATGCATCTATGCACCCATGCGCCCATGCATCTATGCGCCCATGCATCTATGCACCCATGCATCTATGCACCCACGCACCTATGCGCCCATGCATCTCTGCGCCCATGCATCTCTGCACCCATGCATCTATGCGCCCATGCATCTATGCGCCCATGCATCTCTGCACCCATGCACCATGCACCCATGCATCTATGCACATGATGACGCAGTTAATCCTGGGCAGACCTGTTGCTGCAGCTCATGGGCGGCCATATCCAGTCTCTTGGTTCCTTTGATTGATTCTTCTTTTTCTGGCACGGTCTCACTGTGAAGCCCAGGCCTCCGTCTCTCGCTGTCCTCCTCCCTCAACTCCTGAATGCTGAGCTCACAGTACTGAACTTCCTTGTACTTTTTTTATGATAAAGCATGCCTGCCACTTTATTTTTTCATTGTTTGCTTTTTTGTTCTTCTAGAGTTTCATGCGTGAACACCGTGGGTTTATGATTTTTCCATATTGTAATCTCCAGTTGCTTCCCTCTGTCTCTTCCCATGACACCCCTTCTTCTCCCCTGCCAGTTGCCCTCCTGTTTTCATGACCCGTTGCCTGTGGGGCCCGCTGAGTTGCATCAGGCCCCGTGCCCAGGGACTCGCTGGAGCGTGAATCCTGTCTCATTGGGTAGTCCACGGAGGAAAGCGTCTTCCACTCCTCACATCCAGCGTTATGAGGGGCTGAGCTTCTTGAGATCTTTCCCCTTCCATGGTGAAATGTTGCTAGGACAGTTGCAGCGCGGGTCTTGTGGAAGGAAACCCCACTGCAGTAGTGGAGCCTTGTAGCATCCAGAAGCTACGGTCTGGCTACCCCCCTCTCCTCTTGAGGCTCTTACATTCTCACCGCCCCCCTTCCTCAATGTCCCCTGAGCCTCCTGGGGGTGGAGGGTCCCTGTCGGACGTTCTCAGCGGGCTCTGGGCTGGCTGATCGTCTCCAGGGAGGAAGACACCCTGGGGTGGTGGGCAAATGGGAGCACTGGGCTCTGCCAACCTCTTCCACCTCTTTCGAAATGCGCAGGTTGAAAATGAGTACGGCTCGTACTTCAGCTGCGACTACGACTACCTGAGGTTCCTGGTGCAGCGCTTCCGCCACCATCTGGGCGATGAGGTGCTTCTCTTCACCACCGACGGCGTCTACGAAAGATCCCTACAGTGCGGGACGCTGCAAGGCCTCTATGCCACCGTGGACTTCGGGGCAGGTCAGCGTTTGCGGCCACTCAAAAGCTCAGCTCGGAATGACCCCTTTAGGCAATCCATCGAGAGGGGCGCGACTGTTGTTTTAAGTAGCATAAGTAGACTGTGTGCGATTGTTCCTTTATCAACTGTGCTGATCAGTTTCACATTACTGTAAGAAAATGCCTGAGGCAATAGACTCATATGCTCTTCCTATCCCCAAAACCTATTACAAAAACACCAAAGGCCGACCTCAGAACACAGGTGTTTTTGTCCTTAACGCCTCTGGGGATGGGCCTGTGGTTGGCATAGGTATCTTTTGGGTTTACTTTTTGGCTAACACAAAGAGTTACCCTTATGGAAGGATTCCTGTTCTTTTTCGAGGAGGAAGGAATGAAGACCTGGGTGACCAGACAGCACACGGGCGTCCTTGCGGAATATTCTAGAAAGGAAAATTGAAAGCCAGGCAAGATGGCAGTGGCCTGTAATCCCAGCCCTCAGGAGGTTGAGGCAGAAGGATCAGGAATTCAGGGTCAGTCTCCACTGTGTGTGGAGTTCAAGACTGGCCTGAGCTATGTGACACCTTGGATTTAAAAATCAAAAACAAAACAAAACAAAATAAAATAAAATAAAAAATTGCCAGGCATGGTGGTGCATTCAAGTTTGAGGCTAACCTGGGTCACATGGCAATTTCCAGGCCAACCTGAGCTACATAGTGAGACCCTGTCTTGGGGAGGGGGAATTAAAAATTAATGCTAAATAGAAATGTGTTGCGTACAGTCCTGGATCGTAGCAGTCAGGAATCAGGGCGCCACAGATTCAGCTTCCATTCGAGGCAGTATCTCACCCCGTAGCTCAGGCTGGCCTCGAACTTGGCGCTCTTTCTACCGCACCATCCCAAGCGCTGGCTTTACAGGCAGTGCTGGGAAGATCTGGTTCTTGTCAAAACCTTCAGCTTCTTGTCATTCCCGTAACTGACATTTCTTCTCCCTCTCCAGGCGTCAATGTCACCAAAGCCTTCCTAATGCAGAGGAAGTTTGAGCCCAAAGGACCTTTGGTAAGAACTGAGGGTGGTGTACGGAGGCGGTGGGCTTGTCCGTCGCCAGTGGGAAAGGGGGTGGCAGGCTGCACAAGGGAGTTTTTTGTGGCTCTGAGGTCAGTGGAGGATGGGATGGTGTAGACACAGTCCTCTAGACTCAGAGAAGATTCCAGAAGAGCGCCTTGCACTGGAGTGACACACGGTGCAGACGCATTCATAGGTCCCAGCAACTCGCACTGGTTCTTTCTCTCTTTTTTCTTCGTTTCTCTCTCTCCCTCTCTTTTCTTCTTTCCTTCCTTCCTTTTTCTTTCCGTTTTCTTGTGTATATATATATGTGCAGTATGTGAATGTGTGTGTGCATGGAGGCACATATACACATGTGTGCCTGTGGAGACCCCACGATGATACCAGGAACCGTCCTTGGTCACTCTTCCACCTTGTTGTTGTGAGTCTGGGTCTCTGGTTAACCCAGAGCTCACCAGCAGGGCTAGTTTGGCCAGTCAGCTTGCTGGGAGATGCCCAGGCTCCACCTTCTAGGGCTGGAATAAGAGGCAGACCACCCCACCCCACCCCACCCCAGAATTTTTATGTGGGACTTGGAGGTCTGAACTCTGATCCTTTTGCTTACATGGCAAGCATTTTAACCACTGAGCTATTTCCCCGACTCCCCCTCCCCTTCTCCCTCTCCCCCTCCTCTTCTCTCTTTCCCTCTCCCCATCCTTCTCCCCACTTTCCCTCTCCCCCCTCCCCCTCCTTCTCCCCCTCCTCTTCCTCCCTCCCCCTCCTCCCTCTCTCCCCCTCCTCCCTCCCTCTTTCCCTTCCCCTTCCCCTCCTCCTCCCTCTCCCCCTCTGCCTCTCCCCCTTCCCCTCTCTACTTCTCCTATCCCTTTCTCCCCCTCCTCCTCCCCTCTCCCCTGTCCTTCTTCCCTCCCCCTCCCCACCCCCTCCCCATCCCCCTCTCCCTGTCCCAGAAGTACAGGTAGCCAGACTTGCTTATATGTATAGGAGTCTTTTGAACTTCTCCTCTTGCCTCCCACATGCTAGCATCATAGGTGTGCACAACTACTCTCCGTTCATGTGGTACTGGGAATCAAACCCAAGACTTCACGCTTGCTACGCAAGCTCTACCCCATTGAGCCCCAGCCTCAGCCCCTTCTGTTGTCCATATTCAAAGATCAGGGGACATAGTTACTGACCTGAGTCAGTCTGGGAGTGTCTGGGCCACGGTCTGGGTTCCCTGGTGTGTTTCTAACTCTCGTTATTGGATATTCTTTACCTTGTGGGGTATTTGCAAACAGTTGTCAAGTACAGAGGTGTGTGTGTGTGTGTGTGTGTGTGTGTGTGTGTGTGTGTGAGAGAGAGAGAGAGAGAGAGAGAGAGAGAGAGAATTGTGTATGCCTGTGGAGGCCAGGAATCATCCTGGTTTACTCTACCTCCTTTTTGCTTTGCTCCGGGGTTTCGCAGACTCTGCCTTCCAAGGCCAGAAATATAGGTTGTTGCTGTCATTTTTGTCTGATGTTTCTAAAGTGGGTTCTGGGATTCAAACTCAGGTCCTTCTGCTTGTGAGGCAGAGGCTTAACCCCTGAGCCATCCCTCCAGCTCATGAAGCTCAGAATTTTGCCTGCTAGATCTGGGCGGGATCAGGAGGTCGCATTCCTAACAAGCAACCAGGGGAACAGCTTTGGTGTGTGTGGGGGGCCCTGCTGGTTGTTTCTACTGGTGCCAACAGGAGGAGGGCGACAGCAGACAGGCACGTCTAGCTGCCCTTGGCTCCCCTTGGCACTTCCTTCTTCTGCAGGACATGTTTCTTGCAAGCGATGTCTGCAAACAGCCTCAGCCCTCCTGCAGCTCAGCAGAACCTGCAGACCCGGGCGGAGTCACTTCCTGGAACCTACTAGAGTTTCCTGGCGTTAAAGTTGCTTTTACCCTTCCAGTAGGCAAGATGGGTCCCGTCACGCGGGCGAGTCCACCTTGTGAGTCCAGCTCATGGCTCGAGATCCCTGTTCATTTACAAGGCGGATCGTGTGGCCAGGGTGAATTTAGAACTGATTTTACCCCCTTATGGTGCAGGGGACGGAATATGGCTCCTTGCACAAGCCAAACATGCTCCCGTCACCTCACTGGGGTCCCCAGGGAGTTTCGTTGTATTTTGTTTAGCTCTCCTTGTTTTGTTTTGTTTTTCTTGTTTTTGTTTTTGTTTTTCCCCTTCAAAATAGAGTCTTGCCGTGTATTTCAGGCAACTCCGAGTCACTATGTAGCCCAGGCTGGCTTCAAAACCATGACCCTGCTGTTTCCGCCTCGCAAGCGCTAGAATTATAGGTTTGTGCCCCCGTGACACTAATCATTTGACTTACTTATTTATGAGAGAGGCAGAGAGAGAAGGCACATACGTGCACGCCATTGCCACAAGGGATGTTACAAAGCAACTTTCCGAAGTCAGTTCTCTCTGTCCACCGTGGGGGCTTTCAGGGATCAAACCCAGGTCAGCAGGTTTGCAAGCAGGTGCCTGACCTGCTGAACTGTCTCGCCAGCCCCAAGACTAGTTATCGAATGAAAATACTTTACCCATTTCTTGGCCCAACTTTGAAATTTTTCTGCTGGGGAACTTGGGAAGGGTCAATACAGTGATGGAGGTAAAACCTTTCAGGGATCCAGCGATCTCTCAATATCCGTGGGGGGCTGGTTTTGAGACTCACCCTACTTGCTGAAATCTGTAACTGCTCAAGTTTCTTGCATAGCATATTGCGTATGGCCTATGAATGTCCTCTTGCATAATTTAGACTACCTCTAAGCTACGTATACCTAGTGCAATGAAACAGTATATTACTGAGAATAATAACAAGGGAGGAATCGTGTGTAGGTTCTGTACAGATGCAGTTTTTCTCTCAAAAAAAATGGGGGAGGGGAGTGTCTCTTATAGGCCAGGTTGACCTCAGTAACCTTGAACTTTGGATTCTACTGCCTCCTCCTCCCACATGCTAGGGTTACAGATGTGTGCCACATGTATTGCAGGCCTTATGCAGAGCCATTGCAGGCATTATGCAGAGCTGGGGCTGAAGCCTAGGGCTTCTTGCATGCCGGGCAAGCACTTTGCCAGCTGAGCCACATTCCCAGGTCTTTTTCAAACATTTTTGGCCGGCAGTGGTTGAACTTGGGGATGTGGAGCCCACGGAAACAGGGCCACGGAAACACTTGTATTGTGTAAGATGAGATCTCACATTTAGGATCCGGGAGGTGGCTCAGTTGGTAAAGTGTCTGCAGGGCAAACATGGGGACCTGAGTTCAAATCCCCTGAGTCCTCTTAAAAAAAAAAAAAAAAAAAAAGCCAGGTGTGGTCACATGTGCCTGTGGCCCTAGAGGGAGGCACGGGGCAGGAGGGCAACAGGACGGGTCAAAATGGGAGCTCACTGGCCAGCCAGTCTAGCTGTGTGTACGTGTGTGTGTGTGTGCGCGCGCGTGTGTTCAGCAGGACACTTGAGTGTGTGTGTCTATAGAGGCCCAAGGGTGACATCAGGAATCATCTGGATTATTCCACCTCCTTACTGCTTTACTCTGGGGATTCCCAGGCGCTGCCTTCCAGGGCTAGAACTGCAGCCCCAGCCATAGCCTCCTGATCGTTTTTACGTGGGATCTGAGGATCTGAACTCAGGTCCTTTTGCTTGTGAAGCAAAGACCTTAACCCCTGGGTCATCTCCCCAGCCCAATCCTTTTTTAATCCTCAAAGCAACAAAGGAAACGTTCACATTTGGTTGGTGCCCGAGGACTCAAAATAGGCTTTGCTGTAACTGGGGGGGGTCCCCCAGCTCTGGGTTAAGCATCCATTGCAACTCCCTCCCAAAACACACAGACACACACACACACACACACACACACACACACACACACACGCCTGTTTCTTGGTGGACTAGACACAGCATGACGGAGACACCTCGACATTTGAAGGGCGTGGTCTCTCCTAAGCTCCGCGTCTTTGTCTTTTTTTTAGATCAATTCTGAATTTTACACTGGCTGGCTGGACCACTGGGGTCAACCCCACTCCGTAGTCAGCAAGGACACGGTGGCTGCCTCGCTCCATGAAATCCTCGCCCATGGCGCAAGTGTGAACTTGTAAGTCCTCAGAACTGGGAAGCGCAAGCTTTCTCTCCCCTCCTTCTCCCCCCATCTGTGGGCTTAGAGTGAAACCCTGTGTTCTCTTATTTCCCTGTAGGTACATGTTTATAGGTGGGACCAATTTTGGCTATTGGAATGGTAAGAGCAATTTAACATCTGTTAATTTTCTTTGGTTCTGAGGCCTGATTTGGGGGTCTGTACTTATGGGCAATTTTTTTTTTCTATTTTTGCCTTCTAAACTTTCTACTACGTAAGCATTACCTTGTGGGGAGAGAGAAGATGTTTTCCTCCGTGGTCTACCCGCTGATAGATGATCCGTACTCAGCAAGGGCGCTGAGCTCAGGGCTCGGACACATCATCAAAGGGAGCCCAGATAAAACTCAGTGGGCCACACGTGCAAAAGAAAATAAGAGGGAGGTCGGCAGGGAAGAGAGAAAGTTGTAGGGGAAGATGGCATTGGGGATTAAGGCGTGGAACGATGGTAAGTTCACTAAAATCATGTATGATGCAATAAAAGAATAGTTAACATTTTATAAAATAGAGAACGGAGCTTATTAAAAGAGTCTGAATAAGGAAATAAAGACAAGGGTATATTGATATATATAAAAAATAATTACCTTATAATTATTTCAGTGTGAAAAAAACAAACAAAATGGAAGGGTCGGAATGTGGTCCTTCGTACATCTTGTTTGAAACCATCTGGCAGCTGAAGTATGTGGCTCTACAGCGGGTTTGATCGCGAATCCTGCTTTGCTCTTATGGTTGTGTCTGGTCATTAGTGTGTTGGTGCATATGGGTGGGGAGACACACGGATGTGGGGGGTAAGTGAACACGGGGGCAGGTACATATATGTGGAGGCCTGCCTCCGCCTCACCTGGTCTTTTCCAAGTTGTAGTGTAATTCACACACCAGAAAACTGACAATTTTAAATGAGTTTATTCTCGAAGCTATATATTCACCCATTCGTTTCAATACATTTCCATCACTGCCCCCTCCCAAAAGAAACTCCATGCCCACCAGCAAGCACTCTCCTCCTCCTCCTCCTCCTCCTCCTCCTCCTCCTCCTCCTCCTCCTCCTCCTCCTCCTTCCCCCCCATAATGGAGCCATGAACTCTACAGGTTTGAAGCTGATTTCTCTTATTTGGCCTAATGTGCTCAAGACCGATCCATGTCGTAACAAATATTAGCTCTTTTTAAAAATTTTATTCCTAAGTGTTGCGGTGTGTCTGCATATTGCTGATAAATTCACGGCCAGACAGCCTAAAGGAGCAGTGGGGTTTTATTCTTGCTCATGATTTCCCATTAAATTCTTGGCTTGTCAGGACAAAGGGAACTGAGAGAACTGGCTGCACTGTGCCCACAGGGACTGCTGAGAGTGGAGCCAACCCCACTTGCCACACTGCAAGTCTGAACTAGCTCTCTCCAGCTTATCCACCTGCCCAGGGGAGGTCCCGACCCCCCATGGGGTGCATCGATGAGATGCACGCCTGCAGGCTTGCTCAGGGTGTCTCTTAACTGTATTCTTCATAGATAGCCCAGAGCCCAGCCTTCAGTTGTCAGATTCACTCCTGCATCCAACTAGCACAATGACTAAGGGATAGTATATGCTAGAATATGATAAGTGATGTCACATTCAACATCCTGAGATGTTACTAGGTGGTAGCGTGCCTACCCTGGGCTTCGTGCCCAGTACCCCACCAACTAGCCGTGGTGGTGCCCACTCGGGGGCAGGAGGAGGCTCAGAGTTCAGAATCATCCCTACTCCCTATCAGTTTGAGACCAGCCTGGGTTGCCTCAGACACTCGCTCAAAACAATAGCAATAGTCTATTGTGTGGCTGCGTGGTATTTCCTCAACCCATTCATTGGTAGGCGGGCACTGGGTTGCCTCTGCTTTCTGACTGCTGCAAATGCTGACGTACACAATTGGAAGCCCTGCGTTTGTTCTTCCGTGGTCTGCGCCTAGGAGCTAGATGGCTGGGTCATGTGATTTTTTTAGCATCTGTTGCTGTGATTTTAAATACCCCAACAAAGGCGGCTTAACAAGGAAAGGGCTTATTTCTGCTCAGGGTTCAAGGTTACTGTCCGTCATTTGCAGGGGGAGGCGCGAGGCAGCCTGAGGCAGCTGGTCACGGTTCATCCCCAGACGGGGGCAGAGGGGGGTGAATCAATGCATATCTGCATTCAGCGCACTACCACACTCTGTCCAGCCCAGGGAATGGGGCCGCCCACAGTGGGCGGGGCTCCTCGTGTCAATCAAAACAATCAAGACAATGGCCCACAGGCCTGCTCAGATGCCTGCCTCCTGGATATCAAAGTGGCAGTTGAAATTAACCAGCTCTAAGGCAACTGTTTAAAGAGTGTCAGGAGCTGCCATTGTGCTTTTCCCATCTCTTTATGGGCCTTTGGTTTACATTCCTGCATGGGCCTTTGGTTTACATTCCTGCATGGGCCTTTGGTTTACATGCCCTTATGGGTCTTTTGTTTTGGGAAGAGGGGTGGCGGCTTTCTCTGCATCACCGGTAGTTTTTGCAAAGAGCAGTTGTGCTGTACTAAGTTTCATTCCCCACATCCCTTCCCAGGTACATTTCTCGAAGGGAAAAAAATATAGGGACTGAGGAGAAGCCACTGAGGTAGCTTGGTGGATAAGGCGCTTGCCCCGCAGGCCTGAGGACGGGAGTTCAGATCCCCGGTTCCATGTAAAACCTGGACGGGTGTTTCAATCCCTCGTCATCCTCGCATTTAAGACAGAAGGACAGGGAGTCCTCAGGGCAGGTTGGCTCACTGGCCTTGCTGATTGGCAAGCTCTAGGTTCAACTGAAACACCCTGCCTTAAAAATAAAAGGGGAAGGCTGGAGAGATGGCTCAGGGGTTAAGAGTCTGACTCATAAGCAGAAGGTCCTGAGTTTGGATCTCAGATTCCACGCAAAAAAAACGCCAGGTAGAAATGCACTTCCAGCCCTGGTGGGCGGAGCCAGGGAAATCCCAGAGCGAAGCAAGGAGGTAGATGCACAGAGAGAGAGAGAGAGAGAGAGAGAGAGAGAGAGAGAGAGAAACATACAGAGTAAATAAATGAATAAAATATTAAAAAAATAAAATAAAAGGGGAGAGCGATCAAAGAGAACCCCCAGTGTTAGCTTCAGGCCACCACATGGATGTGCACATATGTGTATGTGTACCGACACATCCAAGCACATGTGCAAATGCAAAATAAAAAGAAAGCATGAACCCAAGGTATTATTCCCTGGATGAGACAGTCTAGCACAAGACATGGTTTGCAAGTATCATCAATACGACCCGCTTCGAAGGTAGTATTTGGTCACTGTCAGTTTAGACTGCTGTATGTCTGTCCAAAAGACTTAAGAGTTAGAGATGGAATTGAGTCTGGTCATCAAAGAATGAAGCCTGGTGCTTCCTGCATTTGGGGAGTTCATGACATGATTCTTAAAGGTCATACTGTTGTGAGGGAAAGATATTTAGATAATATAAGAACCATCACTTAGAAAGTGAAAGCTAGCCCCCACAGACTGTGAGGAACTCGAGAGAGATAAGAACACACAGTGGAAACTTTGGGGACTAGAGCTGGATGAGTGAAGGGAAATGCCCCTATCAGTGGGGTGGCCCAAAGAGGGGCCATTTGGTATGACACACAGGCCTGAACCCCCACAAGAGTAGACAAGCCAGAGGGAACCTTGGGGTCCATAGAAGTGGTCAGGCAGGAGGGTGGGGGGAGTGGGATGGATAAATGAGGGGAAGGGAGAAAGATGGGAAGGAGGGGGGATGGAGGGAAGCAGGGATTAGTACTCAATATACTTGTAAAACTAAAAAATAAATTAAAAAAATTCCACCTGAAAGGAAAGAAGGAAGACAGAAAAAGAAAGGAAGGAAGGAGGGAGAGAGAAGGGAGGGAGGAAGGAAGGGAGGAAGGAGGGAAGGAAGGAAGGAAGGAGGAAAGAGGAGGGAGGGAGGAAGGCAGGGCAGGAAGAGGGAAGAAGGAGGACTGAAGGAGGAAGGAAGGGGGAGGGCGGGCAGGAAGGAAGGAAGGAAGGAAGAGACAGAGGAAGGAAGGAATGAAGGAAGGACGGAAGCTAGCGGCTGGAGAGATGGCTTCGGCTTTAAAGCTTTGCTTACAAGTAAACAGGACCTGAGTTTCAGATCCTATGTAAAAAACAAGAGGGTAGAAATGGTCTGCGATTCTGTCTCTGTAAAGCAAGCCTGGAAAACCCAGCGCAAAGCAGTAAGGAAGTGAGCAATCCAGGTGATTCCCAAAGTCACATACGCCCAGTTTGCCCCTTGCGTAAGCACCTACGCAAACGGGTACACACCCACCCATATAAAAAACCCACACACAAAAAAAAAGTAAGAAAGAAAAAGCCAGTGTCCTGAGTTCCCACTGTCCCGCGTCTACTGTAACCAGCAGAAATTTCTTAGGCTGAACTGCGGCTTGGTGGATGAAGATGTTTGCATCAGGACTGAGTGACCCGAGTTCAAAATCCCTGGAACCCACATAGTGGAAGGAGAGAACCGACTCCCGCCGTGTTGTCCTCTGGCTTCCGTGTGTGCCCCCAAAGCAACACATGGTGCGGCGTGCACACACACACATGAACTATAAATGAATATAAAATATTTAAGTAGGAAACCCCTCTTGCACCTGTCGTTTTTCGCTGTCAGACTTCGTTTAAGCTCAGCATTATTATTGCCTCACAGATAAAGAAACAGCGAAGCGCCCCACTTCCTGCTCCAAAGTGCCAGGGACAGACCCCGGATGCAACACAGCAAGGCCCTCTGAACCACGGCCACTGCCCTTCAGATACCCTCGCGTGCCCCAACACGGAGCCCCCACACCCCACACCAACCCTGCTTTGTTCTCTAGTCTCCTCTTCCCCCAAGCTTCCGCTGGCAGGGAGGAAATCCATTCGGACCATAAAAAGAGGGTTTTTTAAAGGGCCACTTTTCCTGGAGAGGGATGTGCTGTCCACACCGCGCCAAAGAAGCCGCAACACATCCCGGCCCCCCGTGCTGCGGCACCCGCGTCTGTGCAATGCAATGGCAGCCCAGCAAATCTAGGTGTCCTGTGCCCCCGCGCGTTGCGGATCTCCCGTGTTCGCGTGATACGTTGTGTGTTCTTGGGACTCGGCCCATCCCGGCCTGCAGCATCAGCTGCTTCTCAGCGATGCTGTTCAGGCTGGTCTAAGGACAGCGGCAGTAAGGCTGTGCTGTGGGGCTAGAGCAGAGACAGAGAGGCAGAAGGACCTGAGTTCAAATCCCCAGATCCCACGTAAAAAAACCGCTGGGAGGATATGGCGGCGGCCTGCACTTCTGGCCCTGGAAGGCGGAGCCTGGGACCCCACCCAATTAAGCGCATAAGGAGGTAGAGCCATCCAGTACCCTTGGGCTTCTACAGGTACAATACCCTGACTTACGAAAGAGGGACAGGAGAGAGAAATGAGTGAGAGAAAACGAGAGAGAAGAGAGAAGAATGTCACTCGCTT